>JAWMAG010000002.1:5095000-5117500 GCA_037013455.1 Ceratitis rosa | reverse complement strand
GCCAGCCCGCGAAGCTCTGCACTGACGAGAGAGGCCTTGCAGTTCATTCTTTATTTACTTGTGTTCTGCCGAAAACCAATTAGAACAAATAATCGGATGTTGTCTATATTTCTGTCTCATATATCAGACTGGTAGAGCTTGTCGGGAGATCTTTAGTTTCCAGTTGCCTATAAATTGCTTGATTAATAAAAGAGTATTTTTTGTCGACTGATTCAAGAACTCGTATTATTTTTAGTAGCTTGAAGTTAAGTTAAAGATGAGTATTGAAAAGATCAGCCCAAAAGGCTTCGAGGTTTTGTAATGTGGTTAACCCTCGGCGAAGTTTTAAAAAAGAATCCACTGAAGTTTCGAATGTGCTTTATAATTGTAGGTACCGCAAATATTGTTGAGTAACATGACTACTCCTATCATACATTAAAAATCCCCAGAAAAACACTTGAGCGAATGTAGAGACCTGACTTCAGGGTCGAGAGCCCAAATAACGGAAATAATGCGATTACCCGACGATATACACACTAGCACTGGATCCGCTTAGTTTTTCCAAAGTTAGTAACTCCGCCTCAGAAAATGTTCATCGAAAAATTCATCACAGCCGTAGTCTATTTTTGACCCATCGGTGGAAAGTGAGAGAGACCCACCCTACCTCACGCAATTATGGCTTAGTTAACAGCAAAATGCCAATCGTTTATTCTTTTTACCGTTCGGAGCCGAACTAGGGACACCTCTTTCTTCCTCTTCTACCTCCGCTTCTGTCAGAGGTTACTGCACAGAATATGAGCTATGTTAATTTCATCGTATTTCCGTCTATAAATTTGTGGCAAAACCTTTCTCTCTTTGCTCATTGAGAGAGGGTTTTACTATTCAATTGCCTACTTAGTTCTTAGTCTATATATACTCGTATAAAAGGTTTCATACTGACTGACTAATGAATCAATCCACAGCCTAAACCACTGGTGACAGAGACCTCAAACTTTTGGACCAAACTACAATTGGGAAAACCTTTTCTAGCGGGAAGTGGGCATGGGACTAATCTATTCGTAACATTTCTATTTATTATTTGATATAGATAACCGAGTCTACTGGTCTAACGTTTTGTTTTTAAGAGAAACTGTATTTATTCCTAGGATTTCCAAGAGACCGCAATTTATGTATTCGTCACATTAACCTTAAATAAAGCTTAAAACCAAATTCTTAAGATAACAAAGGTAGAGTTCACAGAGTTCGACTTCAAAGTAATGACTGTCATTGTGACGTGGGAGCCAAGACGGGAAGATACTGACTGTTTGTTTGACGACTGGAGATATTTCCTCTTGTACTCCCTTACAGCTAGACCCGTTCTGTTTCTTCTTAGTGTAAATTAGAGTAAAACCAATAAAAGACAGCATAAGTCAGCAGTTGTGCCCTGTTGTAAAACATTGTAACTTATTTATTTAGCTCTGCCACACATTATTTTCATCAGCTTGGGCTTAAAAAATCACAAGATAAGTAGTCTTTCTTCTGAAACCTCGGTTCGTACCGGAATAGCAAATTCAGGCATATCGGCGTAGATACAGTTCCTTTTCATACTATCGGCATCAAGAAGATTTATCCCCCGATATTTGGTGCAGAATGTAGGTTTCGCTTTTTTTAAGAATTGGACGGATCACATTTAGATTATGCACTCATTCGACGAAATTTTTCAGAAAGCCTGATGGATCTGCTTTGTCACTTTTTGAAAACTATATTTTAATAGTCTAGCCGGTAAGCCATCGGCCTAAACGTTTCGTTGTTGGCGATTTAAACTCGTCATACTCACAGAATCTTGTTCTCTCCACTGCGGACCTTGTCGAAAAAACTAGTTTCGCTGGCGACTGTAGGTAGGGAATTTGAAATGCCGCCCCAAAGTTCTCATATACCGAGTTGCTGATGAGTGCTCTCAGAGAGCAGGTGTGCAAGTTGAGTAGAAAACCGTTTCGATGTCTGTTGTGATTGCAGATTTTCGACGTCGAACCTCCATGTGTTTGTTGACGCGCGTTCTTAGCTGCATAGAGGCGAGTGCGTGTCTTCGCTGCGATAAGATAGTGATTCAAGTCGATTGATAATTTATATTTTATAATCCTATAAATTTTTTAATAAAATATTAATAAAATTTTCGGATCTCACACTTACACAGGTTCGCAGTATCAATGAGAAACGTGGCTCAGTCGAACGTTTGACATTCATCAATCATACCGAATGCCATTGTGTTGATAAGACGAAGCAACAGATAGACGAGTACCATAATATGCCCATATACGATATGTCCTACGGCGGACAGACGCTCCGACGCGCCACCATACTCAATTGCAACTGTCCCAAATTGTATGAGAAAATTCTACAAGAAGATGGCTATTGTCGCTGTGATTGCTCTTCCGGCAATACCGGTTGTGATTGGCTCAAGCGCGGTATGGAACATTTTTCGATGATTGATCGCAAGTGAGTAGCGCTTCTACTTTGGATATTCCACTTAGCTTTCGCTGGTTGAGAAAAAATTGTTTTAACTCCATTTACTCTTTCCTTGCAGATGCATATCCGAAGGACGCTGCAAACCGCCCACTTGTGAGCATGGCCCTTATATCAAAAAGTACGGACGTTGCCCAAGAAGAGAAGAACATTTGTCAGCTGCTCTAACTGGACCCGTGATGTTGGCGACGAATGCGCTATCGAGTAATGATTATCATTGAAACGAATTAAGTAATAATAATTTAGGCGCAGCAGCAGCAGCAGCAACAACAATGAAACTAAAATTAAGTATTAATAACTTTTAATATTAGTAATTTATTCGATAAAGCAGAAAAAGTAGTTAAAGTGAAGACTCCTTGTCGGGGACGTTAGAGTAGAGCAATCAAGTGGCGGGAAAATAGTAGAAAAGTGGAAAGATGGCAGGATATGGCGCAGAGGAAATACTCAAACAGAGATGGCGTACAATAAAAGAGAAGAAGAGTAAAACGAAATTTATGCATTAATAATTAAATGTGATTTTAAATTTTAAAATTAACTCGTTATAAGTGAAAGTAAATTTTCAAATTTCATTCAATTGCATACACACATATATGCTATACACATACTCGTGCATATACAGCACACACACAACATATGTTTGGGTGTGTTTGTGTATTTCTGCATTTAACAAATAGTTGAAATCCCATCAATTAACACTTAAATACTTCCAAAATGGCAATTTAAATTATTATTGTTTTTAATAAAAATAAATCTTAGACATACATATGTACGTACGTATGTATGTATGATTTTTGCAAGACTTGTCACAAAGAATTCGTTTTTTAAATGTATGCATGTTTTCAATAAAAATATGTGTAGTTGAAAATGAATAAAAAATATCAGTCAAATTTTGCTATTAAATAGAATTTATCACAAATTATTGTTACACGTTATGAAAATAAAATAAAATAAAATAAATAATAGTATTAATCCATATTAGATGCATATATTAATACATATATACATACATACATGCATATATACAAACACAATACATACATATATGTAGTTATATGCATTTGTAAATTTTAAAATCTAAATATGCATGCATACATACATACATACAAACATGATAACGATAATAAAAATGATGATAATGATGATGATGATGATGATGATGATGATGAGAGAAGAAGCAATTCCATTGATATTTTGACTGCGTTAATCTTTTAGATAATTAATAATGTTAAAACTCTACTTAAATATATGCATATATTATATTAATAATATTAATATTAGTCGAATTTAAGCATTTACATATATACATCTATACATACACACATAATTTGCATTTTATTAATTAAAAATCTTTTGTATACTTTTTATACTATACATATATAACTATCTATGTTAATTATTTACGCTCAATTTGTAATTAGTCACAAGAAAATGAGTATATATATACCCATATGTTGAATATATTTAACTGATAAATATTGAATATGAATATTTTTTTTAATTGTCATATAATTTTTTAGTGAAATATGTATGTACATACCACCTACTTATTTTATTTTTGTAACATATTGTATTTATATATATATATATATATATATATATATTTGTACATTATATATGAGGCATATCTTTTATTAATTGGTTAATGATTTTTTAAGAAAAAGTAATCCATTATTTGTGCTTGATCAGCTTTTACCATTGTGTAGGTAATGCCAGTATGATTTCCTCATAGAAACCCTTGTCCCTATTGGCAAAAACTTGGGACAATCACACTTCACATGCTTCTCTTGAGGCTAATTATTCACCAGCCAAATCATTTGCTTTATGGAGCAACAGTTGGTAATCATTTGGTGCAAGGTCCGCACTATAAGGTGGATACATAAGAACCTCCCAGCCAAGCCCCCGAACCTTCTTGCGAGTCACTATCGATGTGTGTGGTCTGGCGTTGTCGTGGTGAAACTCATTTCCCTTTTTGTTGGCGAAAGTTACACCCCTCTGGTCATTTGCTGGGTTCAAACAGACCAATTGCAGATAGTACTCGTCCAAATAGAGAGTTTGGCTGTAGGGGAGCAGCTCATATAGGATGATTTCTTGCTAATCCCATCAAACATACAACAAATTCTCTTTAGGCGTCAATCCGGACCTGGAGACCGTTTGTGCCGGCTCACTGCCCTTCGACCACGACCGTTTTCATTTGACGTTGCTGCAAGTGATCCACTATTCATCACCACTCTTTCTCGTTAACTCATGTGACACCCTTATATCGAGCTTCTTTGAATACCAACCTTCGTTCAGTTGCTCCAAACTGGTTTTTTGCGCAATGTTTAGCTCTTGGGCAATTGAAACAGTGCTCACATGATGGTATATACTGAAAATCGTTCAAAACTTATGTTATTTTATAATATTTTAATTTATTTTATTTTATTTTATTTTATTTTATTTAATGTAATATAAATTAATTTAATATAATTTAACTTAATTCAAATTAATATATTATTTTACTGTATTTAATTTAATTTTATTTTATATTCTTTAATTTATTTTATTTTATTTTATTTTATTTATTTTATTTAATTTAGCTCAATTCAATTTAAGTTTAATCTAATTTAAATTGATTTAATTTGATTTTATTTTGTTTTATTTTATTTAATTTATTTTATTTTATTTTATTTTATTTTATTTTATTTTATGTTATTGTGTTTTATTTTATTTAATTTATTTTATTTTATTTTATTTTATTGTGTTTTATTTAATTTAATTTATTTTATTTTACTTTATTTTATGTTATTTTATTTTATTTTATTTTATTTTATTTTATTTTATTTATTTTATTTAATTTAGCTCAATTCAATTTAAGTTTAATCTAATTTAAATTGATTTAATTTGATTTTATTTTATTTTATTTTGTTTTATTTTATTTTATTTATTTTATTTTATTTTATTTTATTTTATTTTATTTTATTTTATTTTATTTTATTGTGTTTTATTTAATTTAATTTATTTTATTTTATTTTATTTTATTTTAATTTATTTTATTTAACTTAATTTAATTTACTTTATTTTAATTAATTTTTATTACTTTAGTTCAATTTAATTGAATTTAATTCAATTTAATTTTATAAATAAATTATATTTTTATATTTTTATTTTTTATTTTTAATTTAATAACATTATATTTCTTCATATATTTTTTTATATATATTTTTATAGTGAATTTAATTATTGTTTTTTTTACACCAAAATGAACTACCCGATTTGTAAAGGATTGCCTTATAAATGCAAATGTAAATAATTTATTTTATTTTATTGCTCTAGTCAATATTTTTATTCATATGTTATATACTCTCATTCATTGTTATCTTTAGTTGTGTACGTATATACATACATACATGTGCATTTAAAATTTAAACAATTACAAATATATATGCCAATCCCAAAAAGTATAGTTTTTGTAAACCTTTTTTTAAGATTCATATTATTAATTACATTACAGTAGAATTCTTTATGGAAATAAATTTTAAATTTCGCTGATAAAATTAATATAAAATTTATTATTATGAATATAACTTTTTTATGCCATCACTTATTTCTTAAGATAGCTTTTTGTAAAATGTAATTTTCTTCGCATATTTTTTCTTTCTGCATTCCAATATGCAAATTTAAATACAAGAGCTTTTGTAAATTGAAGCAACGTAATTTTTTTTTGCTATTGCGAGCTCATTAATTTTATAGAGTTCTCTTGTATTTTTGTAACATAATAACATTTTATTAAAATTAAATTTATAAATTTTTAACACGCTCCTTTGGTAGCTAACAGCTCGATCTACGAAGTGAGACGAGTTCGTGCTTTCACAATCGGCTGTGCTCGCCGTCGATCGTTGACCATTCGTAAACCAAACTTGTGTTTTCTGTTTAAAGAGTGGAGAACTCAAACCATTTCCCTCAATCAGCGTAATGCTTTCACAATATAAACAATTTTCACATCTATTAAATACTCTTTTAAGTTTTTAATTCTTTTTCTCTCAAAGCATCACACAAACCCAAAAAAAAACTCCTAATTAAGTCAATAATATATTTTTTTATATTTTTTTATATTTTTATATTAAGACTTAACATTTATTAACGGCATTTAGTTTCACTGCCCTAAGTTCAGTTTGTAATTATGATAATTTAATAAATAAATTATTTAAATATATTATTTGTATGTACATACATACATGCATTAAGTAGTTACCATATCAATTATTATAATTATTGCAAATTAAGAAAACAATAATAGAATCGTAGAAGAAATAATTAAATAGTAAAATGTCAAGTTTATAAAAAAAAATCTAAAAGTTTCTTTTTAATAAAATAAAATAAAAAATTATGTCAAATTATACAAAATAAAATATTATAAAAATAAAAATTAAATATAAAAGTTGTTTAATTTCGCTATGGGGTTCGTTAGTTTGATGAAGAGTCACAGAAGAAATAATATAACTGGAGCTGCTGGAAAGGGTATTCGACATCATCCGAGTACTGAAAACAACACCGGCAAAGATTCAGGATGTACGGCACAGTACTATGTACTATATCATTATCCCTAAAAGTGCCACCTGACTTTTAGAAAGCTCCATTAATAGAGCTTACAGAAGGATGTGCATATCACTCCAGCACTGAAATTTTTATATCTCCTTATTACAAATTTCATACCCGTGTCTGGTCGCATATTCTGGTCTTTTTTTCCTCGATGAAATTTTTCAAACGAATCAATTATTTTCGGTAGAGGTCCCCATTGATCGTCTGACCCGATTTCAATAGCTCATAATAAAGCACGCCCTTGTGGTCCCACCAAATTAATAGCATAACCTTGGCACCATGGATATTCGGCTTTGCCGTGGATGTCGATGGTTGGCCGGGCTTTACATACGATCTCCTGCGCTTTGGGTTATCATAATGAATACATTTTTCATCACCAGTGACAATCCGATGCAAAAATGGTAGCGTTGAAGCAACATTTCCGACATGCAGAATCGACCTTGACGTCTGTTGGCTTTAATTCATAAGGCAGCCAATTTCCAAGCTTCTGGATGAATCCTAACGATTTTAATCGTCTGGAAACGGTGGCTTGATCGACTTCTAATACTTTTGCAAGTTCTTCTTTCGTCTGGCATGCATCTGCCACGGGACGGGTCGTTCTCCGCATGGTCACCATAAACGTCCAGTAAAATACGATGGCTTTCGGTGAACCCGAATCCCATCTGTATTTATTCCTTGATTAACATAAAAATTGGTACAGTTTGTAGCTTATCGTTGGGAACACCATTTCTTTCGGGAAGTGAGTGTGGGGTCGATACGTTGGTATTGTTTATAAGTTATAATAAAATTAAGATTATTAGAAGATTATTAAACCAAATCAAACCAAAGTTAGTCCATTTCTCGTTGTCCTTTGGAATTGAGCATTCCAACAACGTTGGACAACGTTTATTCTCAACAAGACATACATATATGCCACATAAGCAGCGAAACTATCCATATTTAAAGGGAAAGGCTCGAAGTGATAATGGAAAATTACAGAATACGGTTCTGTAGGTAAAGCCGTGGCGATTTTTTGGTTGATATTGCATACATTGTAAAAAACATTCGATTAGTTATATCAAAAATGTCAATATTCTTTTAATATAAAAATAACACCTCTTATTAGAAAATCCTGTAAAATGCATAATTTATCTTATACATTATTTTAAATTAAAAATTTTGAGCTGACGCCAATGATGCTCTAAGATATTTAATCTCCTCATATTGTCCAATATTGTGGTATTTCATTTATTTTATCATTTTTTTAAATTGGCAGCTCCGCAAATTGTAAATCTTAAAGATTCTTGAGTCCACTTCCCAGAGATAAGAGTAGTCTGATTTTTTCGAATAGGCCAGTTCCTGGTCAACTTCCCGGGAGAAGAATAATCTTCCTGTTAATCTAAGTAAAAAGCCAACTAAGTACCGAATTTCAAAGTAAATCGAACGATAAAAACACTTTTTCGAATAGGTCAGTCCCTGGTTCACATCCAGAATTTTGTTTTTTTTAAAGCCTTCCCAGGGATCATAGAAACAATCTGATGAAATTTCAAGGCAACCGGTCAATAACTTTCGGAGAAAACCCGTTACAAACGGACATAAGAGTTTCTTTTCGAATAGGTTAGTCGGTCCGTAGCTCTTGGAGATTTTTGGAGTTTGGTTTTTGGTTTTTTGCAAACGGACATAAGATTTTTATATTAAGGATATGAAAATTATAGGCGGTCACAATAGCCGAGCGGTTAGCATTGCGTACTATTATTCTGACCAGGGTTTGAGTCCTGGTTTTACCAAACATCCAAAATTATATAATATTAATATTTCTAATTACGATCGCCCTTTGGTAGGGAATTGCTAAGCTCTCCGAGTTTGAGTGAATAATAATTGAAATATGCTGTATAAATATGGATACCGAACTCATTCAGTCTTTCTCAAGCTATAAGCTAACAACACTTACTTTTATGTGTAAGCTGAGAGAAGCCACCACATTTGGTACGTACCACACCCCCTTTTCCAGAGCTCGAGAAAACTTTCAATAAAACACCTCCATGATAACCCAAATATGCTGCATAACTTTGATTGAATTCTGTGATATTGTACTTATGTTATGCGGTAGACTCAAAGGTGTTATTTTGATATTGAAAGAAACCTATACATTAAAAGGCCGATGGTTTTGTTACTTGTGTGGTACTCAGCGCCGTCTTGTGGAATGTAAACGTTGTCCAGATCAATACCAACCAATTCAGGCCATAGAAAATCATTAATCATCTCTCTCTAATATTATATAAGATGCAATAAATAAATACACTTAACTAATAAGTAATTGCATGTGTACGTAATAAAAAAAAGTACAGGCGAATATGTTTAAGAGATTATAATTTTAGTTTTACAATTGCAAAAGAGCTGCTCCAAAAAATGGGGCGTTAGAAAAATACATATAAATATGTATATATGAGTAAGTAGCTAAATATACATAAATACATATATAATATATTTTTGGTATGCATTAACTATAATTAAAGCGTATAAAAAATGTAGGTTAAGTACAAATGTGAACGCCCCTCTAATATTTGCGAAGAATTTCGGGAATGCTTCGATAAATTCTGAGGAATGTAAGTTTTTTCGACTTTTTCGAATTAAAAATAGAAAAGTTAAATGCAAACTAAAAAATTGTGATTTCTCAGAATTGCCTTGTTGCTGCAGATCTCTGCTAGTAAGTAATTTTGATTGTTTTTGCTGTTTCTACATGTATGTCATCAATATATTATTTCTTTGACTCCCAACAACATTTAGCTCTCTAGACGAAAACCGCTAATTAAACGTAGCATTTAGTTTTATTCTTTGATAAAGTACCGTTCTTTGTTCGTACATACTTGCAATATGTATACATAAATATGTATGTGAGAATGTACTTAGCTGTTATGCCCTTTAGCAGTTTGGTTAGATTTATTGCACAAAGAGCGTGTGACATGTGAACAATTTTTCTCTAATGTAAATCTTTAGAAAGAAGAAACGTCATACGGCAGTGACGAAAATCATCGCATATGCTGAGGTTTTAACGGTTTGACACAAGTTTACATAGTTGTCCGCAGGCCAAAGATGAGAGATGTCAAAATGCGTGCGTAAGAAGAACTTTTAAAGCTGACCCCCAGTGGAAATGCTGGCAAAAACCTCCGAAAAATTCGGATCTTACCTCTTAGTGAACGTCAAAGGTGAACTGCATTCAAACGCTTAAAGCATATAAAATTTGTGGACGCAACTTTTCTCTAGTCTGTTTCATAGTTCGAATCTAGGGTCACCTAAAGGAAATTTCGTCGAAAAATAGCATCTAATTTTATTAGTTTATTTATGGGAAAAGTAAAGCCTACAATATTCCAGAAGACAGCATTTATTCCTTTTTTATTAAAAACAATTTCACTATTTTCTTTGAAAAGAAGGTGTTAACAGAAAACATGCGTGAAATATAAAACTTTATGTGACAAAGGAATCGATAAACGAGCACGATTTTATGAATTTATTAAAAAATACAAACTTTTGTACGAGTACATTCAAAAAAGTATAAGCCATGGAGATCTTGCGTGCAGCCATATGCACAGTGATCATTTTTAAAGTAATCTTAAGAAAGCTCAGTACATATTCGTACATCTAAGTGAATATTATCAATGAGTAACAAGTCGATGGAGGTTTCTTTTCTTTCTAACCCTGCCCTGAGAAGTATTAGATTTTAGCTCAATAAATTGAAAAACATTTCTCGATCACTCATTTTAAAAACTATGATCGGATTTGAAACATATTAGACTTCAGCATAGGAAACACACCATGTGAGACTTCAGATTCCTTCTGGATTAGTTTAAAAGTGGAAGCTCTGGTACGCTAACTCTATAAAAAAACAAAAAATAGAGTTATCAATTTCAAGGTTTCAAAAGTTCAGGGCTGTATTTGGACAGGTCTAGAACTTAACTGTCAAACCATTCTCTAGTTAGAAGTCAGTCATTTATGGAAATGCGCTTAACAACCGCACAATGTCCTAAAATTGATGAAACCCACTATAAAAAATGGCGAATCCAAAGTGACCATGTCCAACTATTCAAGCAAATGGTAGAATTTTAAAGAAATTTGTGTCTATTTCTTGACGTTCTCAAGAACTGGGGCTTCTTTGGTCTACATTTGAAGAACACGACGTGAACAATGTAAAGTTTCAACGAGATACAAAAAATACAAGCGAATATGACTTTAGTTAGTTCGTGGCTACCGAGATCGTGCGCGTTGGACTTTTTCTGTGAGTCTACGCGTAAAACAGCTTTCATACGGATAAGCCTTTAACTCTTGAGCACTTGAAAACCAACAGCCGTCAAGTTATGGCTGAGCTATCGCCCAATATGTGCCAAAAAGTGGTCGAAAATTACCACAAACCGCAGAATGGATAACCCTATAAATAATAACTTTTGCGGGCTTAGTCTTAATTACGTAGCGAGCTTATTAGAACGACGTAGGAACTCCTTGCGGGATGCTAACATATGATGTCTACAATCAACATCTTCGGAAGCCGGGTTTTTCATAAAAATAAATAGACCATGGAGTCTTGATTTTGCATTATTCCTCTTCGGACTGGTTCGTATAGGTATTAGAGCAGATTTTCGTCATAACTTACCCAGAGATCTTCGTTGCTTAAACCCCTAAGCTTTTAAATGCGGTAAGAAGCAACTCATAAAATGTTTTCTACAGAGACTTTACGAAAATCTAGGATTAGCTTTAAAATATAAGAGATGATTTTCGCTATCTTTTTACATTTACCTAGGAGGGTATGTTATCTGCATTTGCTACTTTGCTTATTGCTATACTATTAGCAAATTGGAATTTATTAGATACAGTTCTTAACATATTCTGGTTATCTCCTTGAAGATTTTCTTTCACTCAATATTTGATATATGTATAAGATGTATTTATGTGACCTGGCTCTTTAACTCACTTCAATAGGTATAAGCTGACAGTTCACAAATAAGCAACATTCAGAGATTTTTGAAAATTTTGTTTACACTAAAACGGCCATCGCCCAGAATTTTAAGCCTGCCGCTCTTATTATACCATCTGCATTAGTTAGAACGTTTTCGAAGGAGACACATAACTTCGGATACCCTTCCATTTTTTATCCAAAAGCATTTGAAGATCTCTTCATATTAGGTTTTTGCCTGTATGGGTTACAAAAAACGATCCTTCAATGAGTATAATTGATACGTCCAACCGTACTTCTGATAGTGGAAATGGTAGCGAAGAATTCTACCTTAAGACCAAAACACATAA
Organism: Ceratitis rosa; assembly: GCA_037013455.1. Classification (NCBI taxonomy): domain Eukaryota; kingdom Metazoa; phylum Arthropoda; class Insecta; order Diptera; family Tephritidae; genus Ceratitis; species Ceratitis rosa. The sequence continues at coordinate 5,105,167 of JAWMAG010000002.1, read as the reverse complement.
TGAATTTCCTAAGTGGAAGCCGAGGTGAGATATTGTAATAATGAAACCTGGGGAAAGTCGGATATGCATTGAAATTCGTGGTTCTGCCTGCAGAGAGGATGACAGATAAGTTCAAGCATGCTATCCTGACTGGAATGGAATATTTAAGTCACCGTTTGGCTACTCACTTTAAGAAAGCATTAGCCAGAGCACTCTCTTTTAGAATGTCGGCACGGCATGAGCAAGAGATTCTGAAAAATTTTAAGTTCTACAAAGTCACTGTGCTTTCCATTAAAAAGAAATAAGCACATTGTAGATGAATAATATATGCAATACGTACAAGATGCTTACTCACTTACCGTTACGTATTTACATTTATCTGCGTCCAAGTGATGGCAGTTATTAACAACGCAAACGGACGACAAAGGCAAAACTACACAATATCGTCGCTAACTATCGCTGCAAAGAGCAGCAGCAGCAGCAGCAACAACAGCAGTAGAGGAGACTTCAGTACAGAGAAGACTTCAGACTCGAATCGAGTCGAATCGACTAGACGCCAAAACGCCTTAAGGCAAAAAGGTTGCAAATGGCAAATGGCGTGGAAATCTAACAATAATGGTCTTCTCGCTTTGATCGCTTTATGCGCGTTGCATGTGAATACCCGTACAAATATACACGCACATACATACATATAGGCAACTCTGTCTTGTAGGAGGGAAATCATAATTCTCACATCGAACTTTGGTCATATTGACACTAAGCGATTCAGCGCCAAACCGACAATAATAGTTAAATGTGGCAACCAATTTCCCGTATGCCGAAGGGGAATCAATGTTCGTCGTTCGCTTTCACTGCTTTGTTATACATAGAGCGTTTTTCGTTAGGTGCGAGTGAAGTTTGCACGTAAATTTGTCGCATGCGAATATTTTAAGACAACATCATTGGTGGGCCAAGCGTTCACTAAAGTAAGGCCTGTAGCATTGTGTGTTTTCAATTGGGTTGTCGGCATGAGTTTATATTTTAATATTGCTTTTTATTGATTTTTTTATTTATTTATTTTTTTTTTCAAAACACTAGATACTAAAACTATGGATTTCGTGTGATTTCCGGCATTTCAAATTGAAAAAGCAGACACTTACATACATAAATGTGTACGTACTTGCATTAATATTTACATGACTCAAAATTTTAATTTACGTCAGCATCAATAGAATTTATCATTATTTTATTGCGCTTTTTTGGACACATTTTTATTTACATACACAAAATAGGTTTATTTTGACAGCGGAAAATATCTTTGAATCTGAAAGGCTTCTGTAATGTGCCGCCAAAGACCAAAGTGGTTAAAGAAAGATATGTTTGTCTACATACGTGTATATATATACATATGTAAAAATCATGTCTGTATATGTTGGCACAGCAATGCTCATAATACCAAGATTGATTGCCTGATCACGTTCTGATAGTTTACAAAACAAAAACATTGAGCGGCGTTCATTGAACATACAACGAGAGATATGTATGGTATAATAATTTGGGGAAAAATGCTCTAAGTACGTTTTTATTCAATGTTTATTGGAAAAAAAAAAATTATTTAAAAAATGTCGCAAGAACTGCAGTTTAAATTGTGTTGTATTTATATAAAGGGTGATCCAAGTAGAGGGATTTCTTTCAATAGCCAGTTTTTTACAGATCACGCGTGAGTCACAGGTCATGCTATTTTTGTTCAGTATTTTTAGGCATTTCATCATGGAAAGACTTACGCCTGAACAACGTTTATAAATCGTTCAACTTTATTACGAAAATCACGTGCTTCATTCAATTTATGGTCAACATAATCGGTCTACTGAGCGTGCTATTCGCAACAACATCATCCATCTTTCGACCATGCATTCTTTCTTGGATAATATTCGACCGAATTGGCTACGCCCAGCCCACAATCAAGAAAATATAACGACCGTAGCTGAGAGTGTACACGACACGACGGACTAACGTATGGAACGGCTTGGCGCATTTTACGTAGAGATCTTAAATTAAAAGCGTACAGAAGACAGCTTGTGCAAGAACTGAAGCTGCTCGACCTCCCCAAGTGACATCGCCTTGCTCTATAGGCCCTTGAAAAATTCCAAGAAGATCCGACGTTTTCCAGCTAAATTTAGATCAGTGATGAGGCCCATTTCTGACTCAATGGGTATGTAAACAAGCAAAATTGCCGCATTTAGTTGGAAGAGCAACATAAAGAGATTCAAGAGCTGCAATTTAATCCAGAAAAACAACGGTGTGGTGTGGTTTGTGGCCGGATGAAACTATCGGCCCATATTTCTTCAAAAATGCTGTCGGTGAGAATGTAACCGTCCATGGGACCATTATCGCGTCATGATAAACTACTATTTGATGGCTGAAGTTGAAGTTTTGTGATCTCGGCGGCATTTGGTTTCAACAAGACGGTGCCACTTCACATACATCACATCAAACAATGGAATTATTAAGAGAACATGCTCACCGAATTTCACGTTTTGGTCGGTCAATTGGCCAATTGTTCTGTGGGGATATATTAAGTCTAAAGTCTATGCAGGCAATCCCATTTCAATTCAAGCATTGGAGCAAAACATCACAACATTGAAAATTGGACTCAACGGATGGACCATCTGAGATGGTCACCATTTGAAAGAGATTATATTAAAAAAATAAATGCCAAAGAATGTTTTTCGAATGATAATAAGCATTCCCCGAAAAATTTGAATTAACTGTGTTTGTTTCTTTAAACATAAGGAAAGAAGGGATAGTAGATTTTGTCAGATTTGAGATTTTGAGTCATAAACCCGTCGTAAAAGCATCTGAAAATGTGAAATTTAGTATTCTATACTAATATAATGAATTACACATTGGCACTTATCGAAATCGGTCAACTATAACATATAGCCCCCGTACAACCGATTTGTTCAGATATGAGGTTTTGGATCAAAAATCCATCACAAATATATAAAAATATACTTTGTCACCGAAAATCATCGGAAAACTTCATCATATAGAGGGATCAATTTTTCAGGTATGAGAATTAAGACTTTTCCCTACAAGGAACAATTACTGGTTTTTTTATGGGGATCATTGATTTTAAAGTTTGAAATACACTGGGAGAGCTTGACGTTCCCTGCTGAGGTACGATCGCAATTAGAAAATTAAACTTAATTTTTTACTTAAATTAATTTTCTATAACTTTTGGATCTTGGTCGTATCAGACTGGCACCCTGGCTCTCCGAAGTATGGATGCACTTGGCATTTCCAACTGGCGCCAAACAGCGAAAAGAAGAGATGAATGGCGCGCTATAATTGACTCAGCTATAATCGCGTAAGCGGTGCCAACGCCAATAAAGGAGAAAGAAGAAGAAGATGTCAACGTACCTACAAAGTTTGGCTGAGTTTTGTTGATTAATACCTTATATATTTGATCTTGAGATAAGCGGGGGTCGGAAAGTAGAATTTCCTTATTTAGCATAAAACTGAAGTCATCGCCGATACGATCATATTCAATACGTACTCTACTAGGCCATGGTGGTGCCACACCCACCGGAAATATTTTTCCACCTCTCATATTTTCTATTTAGAGCGATGATCCCTAACAAATATGAATTTCATCTTACATTTTGTTACTAATCATTGCTAATTTGGTTCAATTTCATCTATGTAATTCTAACACAATACTGTAAGAACCAAGTTTCATCACACTATCTCAAACTATACTTGAGTTATCGTTCACACGGAAGGGCTAATGAAAAGACGACCAGATAGACAGATATGGCTGAATCCATTCGTTTTGGTGTTCCACGAAATTTGATTACATATATCCATTTATATGTCGATTAATTTATGCCATTACATACAACTATTAGCTAAACAAACCGAGTATAAAAATCAATCATACATAGCTTCTGATCAATGAATCATAGAGAAATGAAAAAAGAAAAATCCTCGAAGAAGCTACCTTTACGGTAATAATAAGAGCAGAAACGCTAAATGGAATTGATTTATTAAAAATAATTTGTTAGAAATTAATAAAAATTGATTTGAGCTTTTTCTCTGTTTATATAAGTACATATTTTTCAGCCATATAATAAACGAGCACAAAAGAAACTCAAACTAATCTGCCAGTTCTCATTTCGATGACGATTATAATGATGACATTGCGTCTCTTTTTCTGAAACTACCCAAATCTGATAAGAATCATTAGACAATGGGTAATTTTAGAATAGAACGAATTTGATATGAGTCAAACATGTGCATTCATATTTATGTATATATTTCGAGTGAAATTATCAGTTTCATCAACTTTCATTTCAATATTGGCTGACAGTTAACTGTCTATGAATAAAATGTATTTAATATAATGAACCATATTCTATTCCACAGCCTCTGTGCGTCAGAGCGTCACTCACTCTCATTAGGAAATTTATAATTATAGTGTAATTTAATATTTATTTTCATAAGTATTCATGTACTCATTCGCGTGAACTTCGTGCAATGGCTTAACATTTTTAGTTTAATATTGTGTGTAATTGAGTATAGTTTTATAGGATTTCTGGGGAATTATGAATTAAATTTAAAATTTCCTATTTGCTGAAAATTGAATCATGAATATTTATCAAAAGGAAACACACATATACATATATGATTGGGAAAATATAAATTTTATTTTATTATTGGCCACTTTATTTAACCTATTCTCTCTCACAGTCTGTCCAAAATGTTAAAATATCCAATTTTTTTTCAACCGGCGTTTTTTCCTACAGACGACGTTGACAATTTTCTTGAACAGCTTGTGACTATTTAGTTATATTTTTTCTTTTGACAGTTATAAGCTGTCACTCTTAGCTTGCTTTAGAAAAAAAGTACGCGTAATTTTGTTTATATTTGCTTGTTTGGCGTCAATTTTAATATGGAGTCCACAAAAGAATTATTTTACTTTATTATTTCCTTAAAGGACAAAATGCAGCGCTGGTTGCTAAAAAGTTGCATAATTTGTATGGTGATAAGGTTTTAAAAGAAACATCGTGTCGAAGTTGGTTTATCATATTCCGTTCGGGATATTTTTCACTCAAAGCTAAGCCACGTCCAAGTCGGCCAAGTGAAGTTGATGAAGACGATATCAAGGCTTTAAGCGAAACAGATCGTCATGTAGCCGAGCGTGAGATTGAAGTTAAGTATACCAAAATCAACCATTCATAATCATATACCATGTCTTGGATTGTTAAAAAAAAAAAAAAACGTGATATTTGGGTACCACATGAATTGAAAGAAATTCATTTTACAAGCTGCTTGTGAGTTATATACATCATTAACGCAATGAATATGAACCCTTTTTGAAGCAAATCATACCAGGAGATGAAAAATGGTTTCTTTACAATAACTTCAGTCGAAAACGATCATGGTCCAATCATGATGAAGCGCCATAAGCCACTTCAAAGGCTGGTATTCACCAAAAGAAGATTATGCTGTCAGGTTGGTGGGATTGGAAGGGTATGGTATATTTTGAGCTGCTTCCAAGGAAGTGAATAACTGGACATATTGAATACATCCATCAAAGAGAAGCGGCCAGAATTGGTCAATCGTAAAGGTGTCATATTCCACCAGGCCAATGCTAGACCGCAGACATTTTTGGTCACTCGTCAAAAACTGAGAGGGCTTGGTACTGTTGATGCATCCACCATATATCCCTTACCTTGCACTGTCAGACTACCATTTTTTTCAATCTCTACAGAACTCATTAAATAATAAAACTTTCGAAAATGACAGTTTAGTTCAGTGGTTCAGTTTTCTGCAGATAAAGGGCAGAAGTTCTATTAGCGTGCGAAAGGTCATCCAACAAAAGGAAAATTACATAATTGATAATTTAGACCGATTTCCACAAAATATGGTTGATTTAAAGCGGAAGCGAAAGAAATAATTCTCCCACCAGGATCTTTGGACAAGAGAAAAACGTTATCAGGGGCGGTGAGGCTATCAAACATGACAGACCACTATACTACTGAAGTTTGCAACGAGATCTTCCTTAATTCATTCATTCATGAAAAGATCGTTAGACTGTACCCAATATAAAATAAAAAATCTGCACATTTCCGAGGGTAAAACAGTTAGGGGTCTCCCAGTACTTTTTTCTAGTCGGCGCCATAGAAACACCAGATGGCAAAAAAAAAAAAAAAATTGAAAGAAATCACGTTGACTAGTGTTATCCACAGTAGCCATGCACGTTTAGATATTTCAACTCAGCAGAATCCTCTCTCGAGCTCTCTAAATATCGAACTGGTAGGCACTCTCGTATACATACCTGACAAACTTTATTTGTGAGTACGTGGGCTGCGGTACAAATCTGTGTTCACTTCAATTGTTTTGGAGAGGCCTTTATTGGAGGCAAACAATTTTCATTTTATAGGCAGTCCTCAAACAGTTTCCTCTTAGTATTTTTTCGAAGCGTAGGACACTGGGAAACCTAATCACCAAAGAAAAGTCAGCCTGAGTGGAACGCTGCACTGAGTCATCCAATTCTCACTCTAACTGAACCTAATATCTCTTCAGGATTATCGAAGATATCATTTTTTATGTTATAACAGCGATCAAATTTGCTAGATTTAAGCAATCTGCCTCCGGCATCCAAGCGAGAACTCTTAATCTTTCTTCAACGTACTATAGTGTGGTTCTCACAATGATCAAAGATCCATCGCGATTATTACGAACAGCTGCAAGCACAATAATAGAATAAGCTGTGGGATTAACTCTGGAATACTTTAAGTCGATGTCAGTCTTATATTAGCCCATAAACTTTAACCGTTAATCTTTCTATACTATATAGTAACTAGTGTATTGATAGGGCACTCCTTATTGAGGTATCTAATATAGAAGGTGGGTTATTTTTCTAATGCTTTTTGTCGCTGGTGCTGGGACGTAGTGAAGGAAAAGTTGTGGACACTCAATCCGGTCAGTCTTATACAAAACATGGCATTAATTTCTTGGAAAATATTACTTAGAATTTTCTCTTGAGTTAAATTCAACTGACATAAATAGATCTCGGAGCGTTTATTAAATCCATGAAACGGTGAAAGGAACCTAGGTTAGACGGTTGCTGACCATCAGCTCATCCAGGCCATCAAACTGGTCTCAAGTCTCTAACAGTTGCCATCCTTAGAGACTTGAGCCTACCTATGAAATGTGTGGCGCCTTGAAGTTTGCGGTTCTTCCTCCTCTCTACAACTTCCGCAGAAGTCGTTTCATGCTACGCACAACCTCTCTGCGTGTCTATCTTAACGAAAACGTCCCGTAAAAGGAGCCGCCATTGTAGATATTTCGATCATTTTTAGTGAGATAGGCTTTCGACCTTCTTTTTGAGTTAGAAAAATTCGCTTTTGATAAGCATACAAGTAGGGAGACGCATGACCAGACCCATCCATTATGTTCAAAGCAGAGGGGAAGTGCCCTTTATTTCAGGCTCGTCCGTCATCTCGCTACCGGCTATGTTATTGTGTAGTGGTACCCACACCAGGTTTAGAGAGATCAGCTTAGCCATTAGTTATCTTAGTTATTAGCAGCATTTTTCCACAGTGTCTGACTCAATTCACTGAGAATACCATTAGACCTCGATAATTGACATTCTCATGTATAGCCGCCAGTTCAGCCCAAAAACCCTGCAGTAAGCCTGTAGCCGAAAGAAACTGTTGATCCCAAACTCCTTTGAGTATAATCCACTGCAGACCCTACTGTCTAGCTTTGAACCATCCGTATAAAAGTGGATCGAGTGGAGTGCTTCTGCTGTAACAACCCGTGCCACTGGTTCCCATCCGATATTAATACTTTACATTTATTAGTAAAGTCAGTGCAGGTTATGTAATATTTTGTTCCTTTCGGTATATGAATCCCTCCCTAAATTTTCCCCTTTCATTCAAAAACCTTCTGCAGTCTTACCTCAAAACAAACTGCACAATATATCCCCATAATATCGATAGGGAATATATCTAAGGGAACATTCATAACCTAAGTAGGCGTGGTTCGCTTGCGCACCAGTAGTATTTATGAAAGCTCTCCTTTGCACTAAGTTGAATGTATAGATTTTCTTTCGAGTGTTGGCCACAAGATCACTGGACCATAAAGAAGTAAAGGCCTAACCACCGCAGTGTAAAGCCATCGTACCACTTTAGGTGACATGCCCCATTTTTTGCCCAATAGCGCAAGGCATCCATTGGTATCTGGAAGGGCCTGGTGGTTTAAGTGGGTCGGTGGATTCGGTGGGCCGGTCACGTGTTATGTGTTATTAAAACAAATCCTAAAAGAAACTCGTATAGCTCAAATAACATACAAAATTGGTTAAAGCCCCAACCGAACAACCTGACTATGAAAGAGGAAATGTATTTTGGTTCCATGCTCTTACTTGTAATTAACGAATAAAACAATGAGCTACAATGAGCTACAACAAAATTCGCATACCCCTCACGTGCGTTTGTAACATACATATGTACACATATACCATACGAGTTATGTATGTAAGTATGTATACACGCAGTTGTGCAAATAGGCGGTGCGTTATATCCATCCATGGTAGTTAAACTAACAAACATAACAGTCATGTTATGAAAGTAACAGTCACTTTACATTATTTGTGTACTCCAAGTGCCACATTGTTGTTGTGAATTGATGGCAACAAGCGACATGCAAATAAACTATTTAAATATACAATTCTGTGCAGGAGTTACTCCACTTAAATAAACAATGACAGACAACAACAATAATAACAATAACAACAATAATAACAATAACAACAACAACAACAACACCAACCATAACAGCAATAATAATAATAGTAGTATGTAGTGTGTAGTGACAATCGAAGGCAAATAGTCGTAAGTACTGCTCGTGCATATGCGTTTGTTTGTTTGTTTGTTTGTTTACTTACAACTCTTTAGGCGTGTGCAAATATGACTATATAAATATGTATATACGTGTATGTATGTATATGTATCTATGTACATATGTAAAATATGTGTGAATGTTAGTTTTGCACAATTTAAAAGGCAATGACCAAGATACTGAAGTAGAGTAGAAACTAGATATGCATGCATGTATGTATATACTCGTATGTACATATGTATGTTGTCACCTCATGTGTCTTGCAGTGTGCTACAATTATTACTAATGAATGAGATAAGATAAACGCCGGCCGGCCGGCTTTTTCTTATTCCGGGTTAATGGCTTAGAGTTTGTGAGGTTTTCGAGACTTTCAGCCGTTTTTTAACTGACGTGACGTAGTGTGAGAACATTAGTGTGAAATATGCAAATATTTTTCTGTATTTTCTTTCGAATAAATGTTACATTTACTTCGTGGGTTTTGGTCATGTACTAACATGTTTACATATACTCGTAAATGTCGTTTTATTTATTTAGATAGCTTTGTGCTTAATTAAGAAGTGTAAAGTTTGTAAAAAAAAAATAAAAAAATAAAAAACTTAAAAAAGAATGCAAGCGTAAATACAAAAGTATATACTCGTACATAAACATATACAATACAAATGTAGTTTATTTTTTTTTAATGTTTTTTTCTTTTATTTTCGAAAACTCAGAATTTGGTTTCCAAATGGTGCGAAAATTCTCAATTTTGTATCGATTAGTTTTAATATAGTTTTTTTAATTATCGGTTTCGAAAACCAAAACATTCTGAAAATCATAATTAGCAGTAAATTAAACTTCTGTCGAGTTTGTCATAAAACGTGACTTTTTTTTACAAAATAAGTTCTCTTTCTTTGAGTTGAGTTGATGCGGCTGCTGGTCAGTATGCATTTTTTTCGTGTCCAGCTTCGGCCGTAACTGTCGGAACACGTTGCACGTGATCTCGTTCAGCCATCATGGGTCAGCTTCCCTGATAAAGGCCAGCTTAAGCATATATTTTGCCGTGGACAGAGGTACATCAGCATCGTGTGCATGCTTTATTGCAGGTAGAAGGGTTCCTTCTCTCGACAGTTCGTCTGCCATGAAATTGCCTGGAATGTCACTGTGTCCAGATACCCAGATCACGGCAGTATTACATTAAATTGAGGGTTTGTTAAGATTGTCTCTACATTTTAAGGCCACTTTTGACGTGGTCCTTTAAATTGTATAGATCTAATGATCTAATGCAGCCGATTGTCCTTCTGCCGTAGATTTGTGCAGCCT
>JAWMAG010000002.1:4965000-5090000 GCA_037013455.1 Ceratitis rosa | reverse complement strand
TAACTTCATTCTTACTCTCTCCACAGAGTTTATTATCCAAAATAGGTTTATTGAGATGCATCTAATAACTCTGCATTGGGCATCGACACTTCCCCCAGTGGGTTATGGTGTGGAAGGCCAACTGTCGAAAATATAATGGAAATCATCGTGCTCAGTTGGGCCCAATTTGAAAAAGGCTGGGCACAAACATGCTCGATGTACGGTTGACACCGCAGTTAACGAGAAAAATCCTCACGTACCAAATTTCCATCCGTGAATCGCTGTTCAATCGTGGCAAAATCGACCCATTTCTGAATCGGATAGTAATTGGTGTTCAAATGTGGATCCACACTTGGATTGACAGCCGGAGAAGTTTTTGTTATATGTTTGATGGGATCGGCAAAGAAAGACTCCACCCCTTTAAGTCTAAAATCTTCTTACCTCGAACCTGTATTGTCAGCAATTCGACCACCCATACCACACTCATCGATAGTGACTCGCCAAAAGCTCCGAGAGTTTGGGTGGAAGCCTCCTATGCATCCATCTCATAGTCCGGACCTCGCACCAAATGATTACCATATGTTCCTGTCTTTGACGAATGATTTGGTTGATGTGAATCGGCCTCAAGAGAACCATGTGTCCCGACTTTTTGCCAATAGGGATAAGGGTTTCTATGAAAGAGGAATAATCATTATTTTTTACTACACTAATGTGTAGAGAATTTAACGTAACTTTCTTTACCAAGCAGGTACAGGGCATCTATTTACATAAAACTATTTGAATTATAATTTTATTTAAATTTTTTTTATTTATTTCTAAAAGAGCTCCACTACTCTTCTCTACTGGGTCTCGTGATATGTTAATAAATTTAATGACTGATGGGCATATACATACATACTCGAACATATGTGTATACCATACAAACTACATATATTGTACATATTCATAAGCCCTAATAGATGTGAACCTAAATAAATTAGATAAAATATTTAAAGCTGTTGACATGCTTTATGTTCCAAGCCGAATGCCGAATTAGTGTGTTTTAGAAATTAACAGATTTAACAATATTTGGAAATGCAGTCATACATATATAGTATGCATATACTCATATGTATGTGTGTTGTGCCATGCCAGTGCCCAGCCGAATATTACATTTTTTTCTTCTCTTCTAAGTTGGTGTTGGAGACCGCTTACATGATTGTAGTCGAACCAATATTGGCGCCTCAGTCGTTTCTTTTCTTTTAGCTGTTCGGCCCTAATTGGAGGTTAACTTGGTAGCCACGACCATCTTCCCCTGATCTTTCTTCCTCTGCTTTCAAAGCTGGAGTGTTTTCATCCATTTGGCGGATGTGCGGACTGCGTGCTAACATTCGGAAGACCATCGTTCGAGTCCTGATCAGATCAAACATCCAAAATCAAAAATTTCTAATATTGGTTGCCCCCAGCAGGAAAAGTCACATCCTACGAAGGTATTTCAGATATGAACACAAAAAACTGCTCGTCAAAATCCAGCGGCTATTCGGAGGCGGTTCAGAATAAATTGTAGGCCTCTATTTGGTGGTGTAGCATCAAGACGCTTACCACCAAAAATCGCTGCCGCTGTTACAAGGTGCCAGATTCAATATGATTGTATATCCCGTAGTCCACTGCTGGGATATGGATGGGCGACTTCTAAAATTTGGTCTGTGTTTACCGTAAGAGAATTTTATTTTTCAATTGCCTACTCAGTTCAAAGTAGCAGCTGTTGGAAACTGTGAGCTGATTAATTCTTTGCTGCCTGGAGATATTTCGCTTCGTTCACTATCAGACCAAAGAAGATTTTAACTTCTCTGTTTAGCTCTAAACATCATATTAATTTCTCCAATAACACTTGAAAGAAGTTATGCGATAAATAGTCTCTCTATCTTAAATCTCATTTGGAATCAGAGTCTTCGGAGAGCGCCCTTCCCATCATTCTGACGAATTTTCATCGTATCGTCATGAGCCCACAATTTTTGGATCAAGATTTCTCCACAATGATGACCTGTCCTTTATATTTAGAAAAAATAATTCCAGGTAGTCTTACAAAACACTAGTACTCGATCATAGTTTGATAAAAATGCGACTTGGTGCTCTATAATCTGAAACTCGAGCGTGAAAATTAATTTATTTTGCAGTGTTTAAATTTTAGTCTTAAGGGGTTACATACGTCCAGAATTTTCAAAAAATCCATTTTTTTTTATAGGTTATTATTCTTTATAGTTTTAGGCGTATTTCTGTGAAAGTCGATTGTAAAAATTCCCCATAGATACAAAGTTATGGTAGAAAATCAGACCGCCCGACGAGAGTTTAATGCACACAGGTAGCTGTCCGAGCGAAATGCACATGAAAGTTTAAACGCGTTTTTCTCGAAACTACTTTTCCCGGCACGGTCTGCATGATAACTCATACAGTTTTTAACATTTTTTGATGCAATTTTTTTTAAAATATTCGAAAATGTTTTCTCTATAGTCTGTCGAGCCGTATTTTCGATATTTTTATTAAAAAATTTTATGAACATAATTAAAGTGTGACATTTATGACGTAAAACGCATACTTTTTTTCTAAATTCCGTAAATTGGAAAATTTTTCGAAATTAAAAAATTCGGCTCGACAGACTATAACTACAACTTCATTTTACAAGAATTTTTTTTATTTTTACAGATCCATCAACATTCCAAGGATAAATGATGCAGACCGTGGAGCAACTTTTTTTTCATTGTACTTTGGGTCACATGATATTTTATGTACTAATTTTTGTAAAGAAAAATTAAAATACATTTTTTTATAAACTTTAAGTACCAATAAACATTGTATAAAATTTCTTTATATTTATTTCTATTGTTATCCCTTCTGAAAACAGTTTTTGTTTTAGCGCATTTTTGGTGCTGCTGGACGTATGTAACCCCTTAACGTCGATGATACTATTCCTTCGGTGAGTGTTAAGTTAGTAAAAAATCCGTAGAAAATAATTATAATTATTTAATAATTATCTGGGGTTTCGGTTTCGGTTTCGTTTGTATTCCCTTAGTTACAACACAAAGCTCTACAGTTTGCCAACCGCAACCGAAAAGACTTTACGAGCGACAAATGCTGTTTATGTTCATTAAGCAATCAATTTTCAATTATCCACCATGGTATCGACTTTCTAACGATTCGCTTGTAAGAATTCCTCAAGCGTCTTTAGAACTTTCATCAATGGCGGTAAAGCTGCTTGAGCGCGTACGCACCGAGAATCACATCGAAAGATAACTCCAATTGTTAGACATATGAATTGAAAGCGTTTTTATTGTTATGTGATAGAATGTTTGAAAGATTTGTAAGAAGAAAAAAGCACGCCCGCGAGGCCACCACCACGCGTGTAAGCCACTTCCAGCCGCATGACAACATGTTGCATGATGTATGACACGTCGCGCGTCTATCGCGATGTACATATGAGTGACACTGGGATGGTCGTGGCACCTCAATCAATGCTCGATTGCATCTTTGAACGCACGCACAGCTACTTACATACATACATACATATGTACATATATTGACATTAAATAAATATTTACTTATCTACAATTGGACATGTGCATTTATGCCTTTTCATGAATCAATTCGTATTGTCTGCATGTTGACACACACACACACACACATGAGTACATACATAGATACATACATACATGTATATGCATTCCTCAAAAATGTAAATTTGTTTGGAATGCGCTCAAAAAAGACTCGGTTGACGGCAAATCTGCATAAAATTATGAATAATGCGCATTATTTGGAAGTCACATTGGAGGCATTGGCAATCACACTCATTGGCAGTGGCTGTGACGGGAAAAAACAAATGTGTCCCAGCAAAGGCGACAACCTAGCGTTTAGACGCAGTCACTGGCTGGCTTTGTTGGTGGCTAAGAGACAAATGAGCGCCACACCATCTGCCACCATCAGCAACATCGACAACACCGACAACACCGGCAACACCAACAACAGTTCGACCATCAATTTCATCAGTATTGTCACTAACGCCCTCAGCGCCAGCAGCCAAATGCACACTCCACACTCCACACTCCAAACATAGATAGACCCAATATGTATGCCGCTTCCAAGTGAAATGTTTCCCAGCGTCACTCTATTGTGGGCCATGCAATTTTTGAGTAAGTTGTTGCGGGCAACGCAATGAAAATTAATGACAGAGGGTTTATTGTCTGGCAGTTGGTCGATTTGTTTGTGTGTGCAGCCGCGTTAGTACCCAGCGAACATTGAGAAAAACAATATTCAACCAAAATCCAAGCAGAAAGTTTATACTAACTCTCTATTAATAACCCACTCACAGAGTTTTTCAAAATTTTTTCGAAATTTAGATTTTTTGGCTGATCCTCTTTTTAATATGCGCACGATCGGCTTGCGCTTACTTTAGCAAACGAGATTCTTTGCGTGATTTCTGTGATCCTCGGTAGCCTCACAATGGCTCTTCCATTCCGAATTAAAAAAAGTCCTTTCCATATTTTTTTGAGAGCTTTTCCTCGGTAAGATATGCACTCTTGAATGTACCATACTTACAGGATTAATCCTGCATTCCATAGCAATGCCGCAAACAATATTTAAATAACTCGGTATAACCTCAATCTGGCAAACATTACTGATTTAAGGATATTAATTACATTGCCAGATAAGAAGAAAGCCAAAACCGCATTGAATGAATATCAGTCCACCGATGATCATTCAAAAATCACAACCATGAAAGTGAGTAGCATCTTAAAGCTAACCGCTAAATGCTCCGACTGATCCACAACCTTGTACTCTATATCACACACATACTCTTTCGTCTAAAAGACACCACCTGCTTGCTGAAAGCTTGGCTTACAAACCCACTTGTAGCACACCCTCGCTCTATCATTTTTGAAGAGCCAAAACGTTCAAATACTTAAATTCCTGTAGCACTATCTCCAACACAGGAAGAATTGTCATCCCGAACAACCTCTGTTTCTTTCATATGGAGCTCACCACCACTCCTTAAGAGTCGAACGGATCGATAAATAAATTTATAGGTATTATTTCACATCATCTTTCTCTTATTCTAAGCATCCGCTCTTACCTACCCTACTACTAAACAAGTTCCAATTCCGACTGCAACCGAACATATAATCCACCATCTCCATATTCATTTATACTATAACTAAAATTTACGAAAGATTTGCACAAAGATCCACAAGTATATTCCTCTTAGGGTGAGTCCGGCTCTATGATACTTCAGTGGCTATCAGAGTACATGCTAAGTTCCTTTAATTAGGTAAAACTTCGACGAAGTGAGTCCAAAGCTTTCGGCTTCTGTGCCTGCTCTCCACTCAACCGATTACAATCAACACTATTCCGCAGGAGCCTAGTTTTACGCCACACGTTGGAAATGTACCAGAACCTCAATGCGCTGAAAGGTCAGAGGTACTCGAAGCTGGCAGTCGAGCAAATGCGAGTCAGCTTGTGTTTCATCTCCTTCTGCGTCCGTACGACCTGGGATCCAGGTGAGTGATTGACTATATTTAACCAGGAGAGTATCACACATTCTAATTTAGTGTTGACATATTTAGTTGCCTTAATTGCCGATGGGAAACCTAAGAGATTTCAACATAAAAACGTTTAGCTCTCAGTGATGCCCATAAACTCTGATTGGCCTGATAATGGGGATGGCTGTCGGGGTCTTTCCTGAGTTAATTCTGATAGCGTCTAATATGTCAAGGAAGCAGGTATGTTCCAATGGTTAAATACGACACTTGTTCTCTATTCTCACCCACATCTAGTACTCCATACGATCTAAGCTCTGTGTTTCTAGTTTAAGGAGAATTGATGTTCTTTTACCAAATAAAAATAGATCACTTAACCCATTTCTATTGTTCTATTGTCCCCTTGCATCTCTGAATTTCATCAATTTGTTGTCCTCAGCCCTATTAATAACTTTCTCAGCAGTGTGGAGGCTGACCTCATTGCCCCCAGTAGGAAGAATTTTTCGATCTTTTTCGAGCTGGATTTTTATTTCATGTCAGAAGAAACCTAGCCGAAGGACGCTAATATAGTTTTTATTCCTAAATCTTATTTATTGACCTCGTTGCAACCCTGGTTTGCCGCGGTAGGGCTCAGTAAAAGAAACAATGCGCCGATGAGAGGATAAGAGACGGTGGGTGGGTTCGAAATCAAAGTAATAATAGAGTGCGATCGGCAATAAATAGAAATTCATAAGAGAGGAAGCTATGAATACCAATCGGTTCATCCTTACCTGCTAGTAGTTATCCGGATTTCTGCTTCGCTTAATCGCGCCGCCCAAACTTATTCGTTTACTGGGTATGTACGTGTGTGCACATGTTTGTAATACTTGTACGCTGATATATAAATAAATATTTAGATAAATATATTTTCGCAGACGTTGGCGGACAGAGACAAATTCTTCACTGTTGCATTGCCAACAACACCAACAATAACAACAACTGTGCCCGTAGCCGTTTATGTGAGTACACTTTAAATATTTCTTCATTATTCTTCAGTTTTTGTTGCTGCTGTTGTTGTTTTTGTTGTTTTGCTTGTTGCCCCGAGTTTGTTTAACAAGTTTATATGCAGGAATTCAAATGACACTTGGCTGCCACTAGAGCAAACTGTAAGCGCACAAAGGCATACTAATTTATGCCTCATGGTCCAGTCGAGTTCTTTTGCGCTGCGGCAATACTGCACACGACGCGTCGCATATCACATACGACACACACATACACACACACACACTCACACATATACACACATTGCCCTTCAGACTGCGTTAACTTTGCAGTTGTTGTTGATTTGTTGTTGTAGTTGTTGCTAATTTTTTTCTGTGTTTTTTGCGCAAGAGCTCAAGCAGACAATGTGGTGTGATGAAAATATTGTACTGAGTGACATACAATCACGCATTGTAAGCACGTCGCATAGACAGCGGTGACACCCACAATGTGCAACAAGCTGTTGATTGTTGCAACAAATTGGCCAACATTAATAATTGACATTTCTCCAAGTGTGCGTGCGTAAAGTAATGAGTAAGGAATTTCTACGAAACGGAACTGGAGCGATCACGATCATAAATTTAGGGCATTCGCTGAATGCGAGTAGGATACAAAAGGGGTTATTGGTTTGTCTCATTTCACACGCTGAATGGGATAATCGAAGGTGTGAGAACGTTTGAAGCAGCACGAGATCTCTCTGTTATCACAACGATCGGTAAATATCAAGCCAGGTAGATAGGAAGTATTATCCCAAACTCTTACTTCCATTAGTAATGCTTGTTTTTGTTTTAAATTGAGGGACTTGAAGCTTTAGTCCGGATTCAAAGGGCTAATGGTATATGTTGTAAATACACTAAAACATTTTTGTTATTTGGTCTGGTCCCCACATACAAAAATTATAGAAAATTAATTTAAATAAAAAAATGTAAGTTCAATTTTCTAATTGCGGTTGCCCTTCGGCAGAGAATGTTAACCCCACAGAGTGTTTTTCTGATATGAAATAAAGTCTCCTCTTAAATAATCATTAGCCGTTCGGAGGTGGGTAAGTATAAACTGTAGGTCCCTCCAATTGTTGGAGAGACATTGAGACGCCGATCTCTCCAGGACATGGCCAAACAGAACAGACTGCCTCTCGCATGGGTCCTTGGTCACAGCGACATCGAGGGAAACTATAAGGCGGATGAACTTGCTAGGCGAGGTACGACCAAGCAGTTTCTTCTCGATAAAGAACGCATTGGTATGCTTTTTGCTACATGCAAACTACTCTCAAGGAATTCATATATGAACAAGCCGCTATAAGGTGGAATGACATTACAACCTGTCGCAAAACTAAGCACACATAACCGAAATGGGATTAGAAGAGATCGCGAGATATGCACTCCTTAAAAAGAGGTGACATAGGAGTTCTGATAGGCCACTGTCAGATAGGACGGCAACCAAAAAGACTAGGGACACCCTATAGAAGATACTGCAGAAGCTGCAAGGAGGTTGAAGAGGAGGATACGATCGCCCAACTCTTATGCTACTGTTCTGTTTTGAGCAGGGTGAGGTTTCGTAATTTTAGGATCGTACTGCTGAATGGTCTATCGAAGATAGCTGACGTAAAAGTCATGGATCTAGTGAGGTTCATTAGAAAATCAAAATTGATGGAGGATGAAACCTGATGGTTTAAGCTTTTGTGGTATCATAATGGGCTTAAGTAAACAAAACCGGACCATCGAATCGATTTCTACTCCCCGGAAGAGAAAGTGTTCCGACGTTAATTTAGATAAAAAGCGACCTCTATTCCAAATTGCTTGTAAATCGAACAATAAATACGATTTTTTCGCATAGATCGACTACAGGTCCACAAACCGGAAAATCTTATTTCTTTTTGGAAACTTAGAACACACCCTCCAAGTTTTAGATCCCTAAAATTAATTGCCTTGATTTCTCGCTTGCCATAAACATACAGTCCAATTTTGATACACCTTAATTGGATTTCTTTATCACTTATTAACAATGAATTGTGGATTATAATCACTCTAAATGTGGTATTTTTTTTTTATTCAACCAAAAGTGAGCTCCATCGCTAAACAAGATTTTCTTGTGAAAACCAAGATCGGTGGCCATCTCGTTTTGGGCCCACTCACCGAATGTGCAACGCGCTTAAATGTCGTTCGGCTTCAATTTTTGCATTATTTGGATTTCGTAAGGCCGCAAATCAAGATCCTTTTGCAAAATATTCCATTAAGTGGATGGCCAGAGCTTCGATTGTTGCGCTCGTTGATGGATGGCCTCATTCGGGTATTCTTCGATACTCTGCTCCACAACCACAATAGCGTCTTCGATGCATATCGCATTATCCACTTACAATTAAATATATTTGCATATTAGTTTCAATTAATTCCACGAATCTTTTAATTAATTCTCTGAATCGATGTAATTGGCATACCAACATACATAACAAACATATGTGATTGTTATTTGTGCCGTATAACATGATTAATATAGAAATATTAATTATTTTCTAGAGACAGAAAAATTATTTTAATAACTGATTAAATGATGATTTTGCCATTTACACTTTTTCCAATGCTTATAACATATACATACGTGTATGTACTCTTATAAATAAGGCAATAAATTTCTTCACTCTATTTATACAAATATTATACATAATTTTTATCTACCATTATATTCATAAGTATGTACGAGTACAATACAATTTTATTTTTTACAAATCTTCTAAATTAATGCAAGATCACACAGTAAAAAATATTTTTTTGAAATTTCTATTTTGTGCCTGCATCATGTCATGTACGCACAGAAATTTGGTCTGGTTTTTATTATTGAATTTGGCATTAATTTGGAATTTAATTTTAACACTTTGAAGTATTATAAAACACTAACGTGTTCATATTTCCAACTATTTGTCTTCTGTAATATTTATGAGATCCACCTTAACCCAGTTCTATGACGAATAAGTTCTTGCCGGTATTGGAAATTCCGGTGTAAATTGTTATGATAGGTATTCCCTTTCAAAGAGCACTTGGCATATAAATGTGAATATATGTCTGCACATAACACAATTGAGAATGTGCGAGTATATTTCGAATATTTATATACATATATAGATAACAATGGGTATTGAAATAGATATGTAATTTCACAGCTGTGTCCAATTTTGTAATTCAGAAGCTGAGAAAAGGTGTGAATATTTGCATTGATTGCACGTGAGAATTTCAAGATAAATCTTGTGGAGATATTTCTTTTATATTGATTTCATAAATATTTTTTAACACTAGGTATGTGATTTACATATGTACATTTATTTGTTGCAAAGTTGCATAAGATTTTTAAATTCACATTTTCTTGAACACGAGGAAATTTAAATAGGTAAATCTTATTGATAAATATTGCTAATGAAGGTAAAGGATCTATTTCTATTGAGGGTTCTTTTTAAGTGTATGGTATACATAGTCGATGATTCATTTTCGATCTTCAAGGACACACTGATGAAGTTCGATCAGTTCGTTGTGGGTCTTACATAATACCCTGGATAAGAAAATACATGCAAAATTAAATCCTTTAAATTGAGCAGACCACATTAAGGTTCAAATCGTTCCGACTATATTCTGCAAAGATGCTGATGCAAGCACGTTGTCATTACTTTCCTGCTTTATTTCATTGGTTCAGCCAATAAGCCATCGATTCCCTCCCCATGGCTTATCTTCAGGCAAGCAATCCCTTATCGAATTTCGTCATAGTGAGGTGGCGAATCTTCTATTTCATCGTTTTCAATAAAAAAAATTCAGATTCACATTCTCATTAAACAAATATGAGAGTTGTACCTTCCATAAACCCAGTATAGTGTAGACATCGGTCACCAGATTACCACTATGGTTGCAGAGTAGACTGCGGTTTTGAAACCTTTTACAAGTTGTCACATATATTTAGAGAATTTTCAGGAATCCCTCTATCAATAAACTTCTCAAACTCTTCATACGGACGCAATTTTGACCTCTTTCTCTTACCGTTTGCATATTCTTCCTGTTTTTACCTCTTCAGCTTTCGGTATTTATCCCACCACGCACGCGTTATGCTCGATCGTAAGGTAAGCAGTCTTCTTCCCACATTGTCTCTAGCTGGAGTACGAAGGTAACTTGAAATGATGTCTCAGTTGTATAATAATAGGATTATCTGTTGTGATTCAGAATTTCTACATGGAACCTTCTTTGTGTTTTTTGACGTCCTTTGCTGTATCCTTATTGTGACAAGATAGTGTCTTCGGAGCTAAGGGCAAGCCTAGAATATTCATTATCTTTCGTCTATCATAACTTATCGATGAGGACGTTTTGTCGTGGTGACCTCATTTTCGGACTATTGAGTCGAAGGTACCTTTTCTGACGACCCTGGTGGTCAACCGCCAATTACTTATTTCACATCGTGGCGACCGCAACACTCATAGAAAGTCACTTTGGTCAGTTAGTTCTCCTCTGCAGTCGAGGCGTTATAGTAAGTATCAGAAAGATCGATCTCCTTTCGTCTTTGTCACATCTATCCCGTTTCTTGGATGATAATGTTATGAATATATTTATATATCGAACCGCTCGCTTGAAGACAACGCCCACTCGCCGCCGCACATACACTGAATAGTGGTTTAACTAAGACATTCAGCCCCAAACCGAATATATATGGCTCTACTAAATCTCACTATCTAAAGCCTTGACTCAAGGCCCCACATATGTATATAACCGCAACTTGCTAACTAGAGTTGCTTAAGGTTTGTTCTGGGCGGTATGACGAGGTTTCAAGAGTTGGTATTGCCTATTGTCTTACAGCTGTAACTACGTACTCAGAAGCAGGACTTTGTTGCAGTGCAATATATGGTATTTTGTCTTTCGGAATAGCCGACTGGTTAGCAATGTGTATTGCCATATGGTATGCCGGGGTTCGAGTTCTGATTCGACCGAGATCCCAAATTGCAAATAGAACAAATGCAGCGGAGGTTGCTAAAAAGTTGCATAATTTATATGGTGATAAGACCTTAAAAGAAACATAGTGTCGAAGTTTGGTTTGTCAATCTCCGTTCGGGAGGTTTTCGACTCAAAGCTATCGGGTCGACCAAGTGAAGTTGATGAAGACGATATCAAGGCTTTAATCGAATTGGATCGTCATGTAACTGAGCGAGCGATTGGAGAGAAGTTAAGTGTACCAAAATCAACCGTTTTTGGATTGTTAAAAAAAATTAAATTTGGATACCACATGAATTGAAGGAAATTTATATAACAAGCTGCTTCAAAGCTTATGATATGCATCTTAGACGCAATGAATATGAACTCTTTTTTGAAGCAAATCATACCTGGAGATGAAAAATGGTTTCTTTACAATAACGTCAATCGAAAACGATCATGGTCCAAGCATGATGAAGCGCCACAAATCACTTCAAAGGCTGATATTCACCAAAAGAAGATTATGCTGTCAGTTTGGTGGGGTTGGAAGGGTAGATTGAAAGGGTGTGTTATATTTTGAGCTACTTCCAGCGAACCAAACGATTAATTCGGATGTCTACTGTGAACTACTGAACAAATTGAATACATCCATCAACGAAAAGCAGCTAGAATTGGTGAATCGTAAAGGTGTCATATTTCACTAGGACAATACTAGACCGCAGACATTTTTGGTCACTCGTCAAAAACTGAGAGAGCTTGGCTGGGAACTGTTGCATCCACCATATAGCCCTGACCTTGCACCATCAGACTAGCATTTGTTTCGATCTTTGGGTGACTTATTAAATAGTAAAACTTTCGAAAATTAGGAGGCTTTAAAATCGCACTTGGTTAAGTTAAGTTTTATTGGCAGATAAAGGCCAAAAGTTCTATGCGCCGGAAAGATGGCGAAAGGTCATCCAGCAAAATGGAGATTACATAATTCATTAAAGTTCATTATAAAATTTAAAAAAATGTATTTACCTTTTTTTAAAAAATCGCCGGTTTCTTTTACGGTTTTCTGACCGAAAACTGACAAAACCAATCTTACAAGATATCTTCGAGCAAAAAGTACTTGTAGGTGGAAAGCATAGTAATTTCAAAGTAGTTTTAACTGGTTTATTTTATAAAATTTCCCAAAAAGAAACTCCATTATATCATACAAAATCCTGACAAAAGAAATAGAGTATATTTAAAAAAAAATTCTTTTTTTCAATAAAAATCAAATAAAACTCAATCAATATGCATTCACCGCCGAATCCAAATTTTTCTTTACCAATATCAATGATTCATCCAATCAATGAATTATTTATGATCACTTTCAGTTTCAATCAAAATTCAAGAGCAATTCGCTGTAAATGTATATTTATGGTCATAAATATTTAAATAACGCTATGATTAATAATAAAAAACTTTTAAATTGGCGGCGTTATTGTTTCATTAATGAAATTCGCTACGATCGGCACTTGAAAATATTGAAATAAATGATCGTTTTGACAGCGAATTCAAATGAAATTAATTTCCGAAGCAGACATTGTACATAGTTTATTCGTATATATAATATAAATATATATGTATGTTTGTATGTACATTTATGGATATGTGGATTAATGACACTGCTTTGCCACAGTGTGGAAAATAATTCACATTCCAGAACTTGAGCAGGGGAATTCCCAACACGTTTTTACTTTATTATTCTCTTACAAATTCATATGCACACTTGAATATATATATATACATATGTATGAATATGCATACATACATATATGCATTCAAGTGTATCATCGTGCTATAATTAAAGGGTTATGAATACTCAAATTAGAGCAATTTCATACCAATTCGTATCGAACAATGGGAGAGTGCTGTGTGAACAGCTGGTCCCGATGAGCTATCAATGATCATCAATATAACACATATGAACACATACATACATACACATAGAATTAGTGGAAAATATAAAAAAGATTTTGCAAGATTAACGTTGAAATTTTGTAGAATTTGTAGAACTAAGTAAAAGTAAAGGAAGAAGAAGAAGAAGAAGACAACACAATGCCACCATAACAGCTGTGCCCATACGCCCTTTCGACGCTGTGGCGCTGAGTATCAACCGAAACTGTCTGAAAGAGTTAAGAAAAACTCATATACAAATTAAACGAATATTATTGTTGTTGGCGATGTCGAACAACAAAATAATGATGATGTCGATGATGACGATGATGAAGAAGATGATACTCTTTATTACCCTTTTCATTATTATATTCGCTGTAATTATGATGATGCGCCAACGCCAGCACAGCTTATGAGCTCCAACAACCAGAGCGCGCACACAAACCAAACGCAAATATCAATAATCGTCTTGTCGTAGTCCGTCGTACGTCGTTATACCGGCTCTGACGCCGGCGATTCCGACAACGTTGGACGACACGATCAGCACAACAAGACTGTGACTGTGACTGCGGCTGTGACTGTTGTTGGTTGATCGGTTGGTTGTTTGGTGCCTCCACAACCAGCTGGCGGCAACACATGCGCCGTTTGCGACAGACACGCGAGAACAGCGAGCGAGGCAACAACGCGTACAGCGCATACGATACGGTGGAACGCTTGGCGAAAATTCGAAATTTATTATATTAAAATTTTATATTTGATTTTTTGCTTAAATAATATTTTCGTGCGTTCAGTTTGCCGGCAAGTGTTTACGCTGATGTGATGGCATTTGACCAAAAAAAAAATTATTAAAACGATTTTAAATTATTAAAAAAATAAAATATAAATTTTTTATATTCTTAACTTAAAAGTCTGAAGGAAACGGCAAAAAGCCAGCTGTCGGGGCTTGTCAGACAAACACAATAATGAAAGTGAAAAACATAATTTTTTTCGTACTTCGTCTAAGAAAATTCTTGCACGCGATGTGAAAAATATATGCAAGTAAGAGGCGGTAAGAGCGCGTTGCAGGAAAACATGCTATGTGCCGGTTCACAGTGCAAATTCATACATACTCGTATGCTGCTCGTTGTGCAAAACTCGTATGCAGAAAAAAAGAACTTTAGATAAAGCAAAAACTGATATAAAAGTGTTTCGAAAAAATTGAAAACGCTGCGTTACGGAGAGAAAGGAGTCTAGAATGCGCGCTGAACTTCACCTTAACGTCCAATAAATATATCCGTATTGTTGCTAATATATTTACAAGCGCTCATATGCACATACCTACATACATACATATTGTACATACACGCATGCAGCAAATACTATACGTATGCATAGATATCGCAACGGCCTACTCGTCTTACACATTTGCATGTGAACTTGTTATGAGTGAATTGATTTGTGCATAAAAAATAAAATAAACGTGCTAATACGTACATATATATACGCAGAAAAACATCCATAAATACGACTAGCAGTTCTCGTAATGCCAGTGTGACACATACTACAAGTAGTAGTAGTAGTCTGTGACAATCAGGCAATCAGGTGGCAGCCGGCTAGAACGCGTGGTCAAATTGGCAACGTTCAGAATTTATATTTTTGGATTTTCAACAAAGAAAAGTAAATAAATAAAACAACAAACAACAGCAACTAGTTGTCATTACAAATAGATAAAAATCGTTTGGGGGCTTCCAACTGAAGATGCCAAGCCGTGTGCAAGTGGCCCGTGAGACAATTTTAAATAAGT
This sequence comes from Ceratitis rosa, assembly GCA_037013455.1. Lineage (NCBI taxonomy): Eukaryota > Metazoa > Arthropoda > Insecta > Diptera > Tephritidae > Ceratitis > Ceratitis rosa. The sequence continues at coordinate 5,074,854 of JAWMAG010000002.1, read as the reverse complement.
GGGCGTCAGATGTACGAGTACATATGCCTTGACTCGTAGTCGTTCTTCGAACTTGGCAACTCACTGGACTAGAGAGACTGCAAAAATTAAAAAAAAATTAAAAACTAAAAACTTAATACACATAAAATCCCAAACAGATGTGAGAAGCAGAAGACTTCTGCAAGTAAAAGCGCCGCTAATTTAGTGGCATTAAAAGATCAGAAAAAGAAACATAATAAATGTAGGTACATGAAAGAAAATTTAGAAAATTAGTAAAAATATTAAAATAATATAGTCTAAAATCAAAAATAAATAAAGTAAAATAAAATGAAATAAAACAAAATAAATATAGTAACAACTAAAGTAAATTAATAAATGGTAAAAAAAAATAAGATAAAATTTAATGAATACAAAAAATAAAAAAAATTTAATAAACTAAAATTAACATAAAATAAATTCAACTAAATCAAATTAATATAAATTAAAAAAATTAATGAAATGAATGAAATAAAATATATCAATTAAAATAAAATAAGACAAACTGATAAAAGTTTAAGCAAAACAACATAAAATATAATAAAGAAAAATAAAATATAATAAAACTTTAAAAATAATAATAATACAAGCCAAAATAAAAAAAAACAAAAGAAGCCAAAATAGAAATAATATTAAATGAAAACGAAATGAAATAAAATAGTTTATAACAAAATAAAACAAAAAACAAAAACAAAAAATAAGCTAAATAAAAAAAATAATATTTAATTAAATTATTTTAGATAAAATTAATGTTCAGTTTTTTCTTTAAAATTATTGTAGAATAATTAAAGTAAAAAACGTCAAAATGAACTTAATTAAACTAAATTATATAGAAGAAAAATAAAGTTAAGTCAATATAAATTTAATTTACTTCAACAAAATTGAAAAGAAGTAAATAATAAATAAACTAAAATAATAAAATATGATATAAATTAAATAAATACGTTAATATTAAAAAATAAGTCAATAAAAAAAATATAAAATAAAACAAAAAAATAAGTGAAAAATAATATTAAATTGAACAAAAGAGAAAATAAATTTTCATATAAAAAACTATATAATAAAAGAAGTAAAACGAAATGAATTAAATGAAAAAAACAGAATAAACTATTTTTAAATAAAATTTAATAAGGACAAGTGAAATAAAATAAAATTTAATAAAATAATTTGAAAATGAATTAAAATCAAGGAAAATTTAATCAATTAAATTAAAATAACATAAAATATAACAACGTAAAATAAAATAAGCTGAAATAAATTTAAAACAAAAAAATAAAAAAATAAGTTAAATAACTAAAAAAAAATAAAATTAATTAAAAAATTAAATTAAAAAATAAAACGAAATTAAAAAAATATTAATATTAAATTTAGATTAAGAAAATAAAATAAGATTAAATTAAATTAAATTAAATAAAACAAACTAAAATAACATAAATTAAAAAAAAATAAATAAAGTAAAATAAAAAATATAAAATAAAATAAATAATGTTCAATTAAAGTAAGTGAAATTTATGAATATTAAAGAAAAGAACGTTAATAAATCTAATAAACCTATGGAATGGATAAATAGAATAACAGAATAAAAGTATGTCGACATAAATTTAATTTAATTCAGTAAAATTAAGCAGAATTTAAAAAGGCAAATTAGAATAATAAAAGAGCTAGAATAAAGTTTAGCAAAATCTAGTAAAAAAATAAAATGAGTAAATTCGTATGTGGAAGAAAATGAAGTGACATCATATATAAAACGTAAACTAAAATAAGTTAAATTAAATCCAAAATTAAACAATTAAGAAAGAATTTAATAATTTTTAACAAAATGAAGCAAAAACATGACAAAGGAAAAATAAAATAATAATATTAAAATGAAATTAAGCTAATATAAATTTTATAAAACTAAATGTAAATGCAATAAAAATTAAACAAAATAATAAATAAAATAAAATTACTTAAAATAAAATTTTTGTAATTTGAATTAAATTGAATAAAAAATAAAATAATAAATAAATAAAATTTATATGTAAATATAAAATAAAACGAAATGAAATAGATTAAACTTTAACAAAATTAAACTGAGTTAAATAATTAGTTTAAACCAAATTAAATTATTTAAAGAAATGAAATAGAATAGTAAATAAATTACAACAAATTGTAGGTAAAATAATTTCATTAAACTAATTTAAATAAATTGAAAGAAAATGAAGTGAAGTAAAGTAAAAATGGCATACAATTAAAATCAAATAAAAAAATAAATAATTTCCACAAATGAATTAAAATAAATAAACAAAAATATAAAATAGATCTAAGTGATATAAAGTAAAATAAAATAAAACAAAATGAACGATAATTAAATACAATTTAAGCCAATAAAATAAATTTATAACAGATGTGAGAAATACAAAGCGTCTATAAATAAAAGCGCCGATAATTTACACATAATAAAAATATCATAAAAATAAAAAAAACATAAATTAGCACAAATGGGAACCAAAAGTAAACAAATTAAGAAAAAAGTGCAAAATTTGTGTTTTTGAAATTTCCCCTTAGTCGAGTGTGTTCATATATACAAACATACATACATCTAATATATATTTATGTTTATATATTTTTAATTATACTATTTATATGAATTTTTTGAAATTTTGTATGTTTGCTGTGTTAATATTTTTGCGTTAAATTAATTAAAAAATACACATTTTGTGTTTATATCTTTGTTGGCATGTGCGATGAGAGAGTGAATAAATTTCAAACAAGTACTCGTAATAAACATTTTTGCATTAGTTATTATCACTTGAGTTTTGGTTTTTTTTTTGTTTTTTGGTTTGTAATAAACTTGTTCTACTTGCCAATTTATATGTAGATGTACATACATACATAGGTTCATATAGACATGTTTTTTTGTTAGAGATGTAACGGAACTAACTGCAATGTAGGCGCCGAATATGTGATTTTGCTTTTGCTCCTCCGACTATAAGAATTTGCTGGTGCTGAGAGATTTGGCTTCATGAGTTTAATTTCGACAATGTTAGGTTGTGTCCTCAATTCAGTCTCATACAGGTGACTTCGGTGCAAAAAGTTTTAAATTTCTTTTACATCTTACTTGTTGCTCTCAACTCTATGAAATCCGCAGTAATTATCTTTCTCTTAGTATTGCTTGGTGAGCGCGGAGTTCAAGTTCTTTTCAAAAGAGTAGTGGGATAGCTCATAATCCCCCTAACTCGATTCGGATAAATCAAATTTAAAATCTTCGTCTTCGGTCTCCCACTTCGTCACATCCCTGTTGAATATATATTTACATACATACATATGTCTACACAACCTCACGGGGCGTCCACCGAACAACGCATACCTTTCAGTACATGCCAAAAGAAGTGCTTGTGTTTATGGTACGTTAGAATTTTTTAATTATAAATTTTAAACAAATGGGTAAACAATTAAACTTCGAAATGTTTTGTTTATCTTTGCGTGCGTATGTTTGGCAGGAACGAACCAAAAAAACAAAAAAAGACGACGCAGACGAAGCTGCCAAACACACTAATACAGATCGCAAAATTCTGCATTAATTGGGTCAATCAGCAGCCGTCAGCAACAGCCCCAGCAGCAAAATCAGCAGGAGCGCACAATCTGAAAAAATATAGCCTCCCTCACCCCTCCGGCCATTAAGCCTACCCGGCGCATTGCTTAATAGCGTGCTAAATGCTAAACTGGAAGCAACAGCAGCAGCAGCAACAGCAACATGACCAGCCGTAATACCAACGGCTCTCGGCTGACGGCTGACAGCGCGCCACTGACAAGGCAATTAATAAGGCGAGACTTTATATGCGAGCAAGTGTACTCGTACATCTGCTCGTATATACAAGTATATCTGTATGTACATATGTAGCAAGTGTTTATGCAAATATTGTATTATGCATAGAATAAACGTCCAGAGAGATTGACCGACAGACCGCGCAACCGAGCTACCGGCCGATATCTGCAAGTGGCAAGAGTTACTACTGCTCCACTCACCAGAAGAAAAATTGCAACTGGAAAGCAGAAAAAAAAACTCCACAATAATTGTGTGCTGCTGGTAATTGGCGTTGTTAGACGTTACTAAAGATTGCCTTAATGGCTACCATTTAGCAGTATTTAACGACTTCTCAACTGTTAGAGGTACGACACTGTAGCAGACGTAGGCCAAATTGACTTGGCCGAAGTCAGAGAAGATAACACAAAAGGATGGAGGCTTTATTACAATATAATGTACCATACATTTGCGTGTTTAAAATGCAATGAAGTGCACGGAATTGATAGAAAACATGCGCATGTAGTATGTGGTGTAGGCATCAGGGTTGTCCAAAGGGCAACGATCTTATGAGGGAGGCATAAAAAATGTTACGGTTATTTTTCCATCCTCAATCCTTGCTCAATAAATTTGTCCTGTTTTTCCTCGAAGATCTACTGATGACTGAGATTTCATAAGGCATGCCTGTCATAAGAGGCGGCTAGAATCCAATAGTTCCTGCGACTGTTCCTTATGCCGGAACCATCCGGATTTTTATCCGGCCAAGGACTGTTACTCCCACAATATTTCCGGAAAGCCAAATTTGGGAATCATTTTGAGGTTAATACAACAACAACAACAACAGGATTATATTTTCTAGTCACCGTAACAGCTTACTTCTTTGTTCAACCTTTTTGGTGACGTAGGCAACTCTTGTGCCGAAAAAAATCCCATGTTGGGTTTGTGGAACCTTCAGTAGACTTAAGCTACCACATTTTTGCGCGTGGGTTTAGATCTAGGAACCTCTTCTAAGCAAAAGTTTACTTGATATATAAAAAGCTCCGTATATAAAACGATTGTAGGCTGAGCTTGAAACCTGCTGCATAGAAGGAATTGGATGTTCCAAAAAGTTAGTTCAAAAACATATTCGTTAGGCGAGGTTAGTGTTCTTTACCGACCCGCTTACATAGTATGATGACTTCATTGCTTTCCCATTTATTCGGTTGGTAAAGCCGTTATTGTTACAAAAAGCTAAACTCCTCCTCGCCACATGGGGCATCACATAAACCTCAGAACATTCAGATGAACGGTCGCGAGATCACATAGCCTGCACATAGTAAAAGGGAAATTATCTTCTTCTCCCCTTCATCGTTCTTATACCTCTCGTAGCCTTTCAGCATTTTGTCTTATGAGGTAGAAGTCTGTCAAGACTCCTTTAACTTTTGAGATCATCTTTATTTTAATCGCTCCCAATTTAGAGCCATACAAGTTCTTTGTTTGCAATGGGCAGAGATATGTGGTGTAGGAAGATATTGTCCGATTCTCTTTGTATGACACAATCAGATCCTTTCCATATGTCCGTGTACTTTAAAATGCCACCTACAGCTGCCATGTGTACTACAAGACGGGAGGTCTGGGGTCGAACTCTGAAACAATCCCTTCATCAAACATTCTGAGACAATTTGAAAATACGGATCACTCTATTTGTAGGGAATATATCAAAGACCATACCAGAAAATCGATTAGAAGTTCCAAGGAAAATTAATGTGAAGCTATCGGTTACGTCCCAATGCAAATTCCATATGTGTGAGGGTATGCAATGAGGTAATTAACAAACTTATATGGCAGCATAGAGTGAACATCACTTGGATTTCTAGTCAAACGAATAAGAAAGTGCAGCCGAGATAGTACAAAATAGTATTAATAGACTGGCGCTGTCATCGTCAGTTACCACACCCTCCCTAGCGCTCTCAAATTTTTTATCGTTAAGTTTGTTTCTCTCTACCGAGAGAGCATTTACCATTGAAGTGTCACTTTTAAAATCGAGAAGAAAATAAATTAGCTGAATATTGAGCTGAAGTTCTGCAAGTAGCCAGGTTCCACCTAATTGAAGGGTCATATCTCCCGCTATGCCTAGCTTCTGTCTTACCTAAATGAAAATCTTTAAATCAAAACACCATTAACGAATCATATTTATATGACCGACAGTAGAGAGCATAAAAAGCCTATTCAACCAGGCAGCCAGTATTTGTTTCTGAGACTAAAATACGTGTAGAGAGAAAGTAAATGTAATTGAAGAAACCACGGAAAGTAGAAGTCAAAGAAATGTATTTTATACCCTTAACTGTTTTGAGTAGTATTTGTTTTCAGAATCTTGACGGTTTCTTTCGGAATAGCTTTTTTTTGATGATAATTTTTTTTATTTTTTTTTTAAGTTAGTACTCTTTGAACTACCCTCGTATAGTTCTTTTCACAACTGAAGTATTTCCATGCACACATATAAATATGTATGTATACACATGCAAACATACAAACATATAAATCAATGAACCTGTTAAAAGTAGTTAATTTTGGCATAAAAATGTTCTTAGCAAATATTGAATGTTTAAATTAATGTATGCACATATGTATGTATGATATGTTTGTATGTATGTTTGTATGTATGTTTGTAGGTATGCAGTGAAATGAAACGCAGACGTTCGTAAATAAAGCAGCAGCTGTTAGGTGTGAAAAAGTGAAAATTCCAACACCATAAAAATTAAAAAAAAGCAAATATCTATATATATATGTATATATGTATGCATAAAAGTGAATGAGGCGAGAATTTCAAGTGAAAACGTGCGAAGAGCATTCATTCATTAACCAATAAACCAATAAACCGAGTCTTTTCCGCATTCGTTAGTTTCTAGCAACCCAAAAATCCTGCCATTTCACGTGAAAAACACTAAACATGCATCACCAAACATCAACTCTGAGGCTCGCTGTAGCGCTCACCTACCTTTGTTGTAGCCTGCAGATTGCCCAGCCATTAGCCACCACCAGCTATAATGATGATTATGATGCGCCGCAACAGCAAAATGCGGCAGCCGATACATTTGCTCACACCGCTGCCGTTGGCGTTCCCGAAAATCTGTTGCAACAACATCACGTGCGTCATAGAACTTCGCATCACATGCGTAAATCAGCACACCACAGCAGGCATAATCAGCAGCCGCACGTTGAGCTCGCGGGCGGACCGAGTGCAAGCGAAAGTGCTGCAGAATTGTTGGCATTATCACCGGCGGCAGCGTTGGTGGGTAGTGACGAGGCAACTGAAAGTTTAAACTTTCTTCACGCCTCACATTTCCACAAACAACAGCAACAACACAAATCAACGAAATTCGGCGCCCAATACGGGTCGGCGGAACGCCTACATCTGCAACATCAAAAGTTGTCTAGCGAAGAGCTCGAGTTGGAGCCTAATTCGATACGCACGCATTTGCATCACAAGCATCACGCCTTAAAGTCAAGGACTACAACAACAACAACAGCAACGGCTACGATGTCAACAACCAACAATAATGGCTTGCCAATAGTATCTGAGACGAGGACAACTGCGCAGACAATGGAACTGGTTAAGCCAACTTCGCATCCAACAAAAAGCGCCGAACGCAATACAATCAAGCTTGATGAGGTGAACAAAGGCACGCAAAATTATTACCAACAACCGATAATACATCTACAACAACAACAACAAGAACAACAAAAACAACAACAGGCACGAGAGCAAATACATTATAAACACCATAAGCTGCAGCCAGCAGCAGATTTAAGTCGTTCAAAACACACTATGACATCTGTTCATTGGGATCAACCGCCATTGCCGACTCATAAGACGCATAATAAACTGGTACACGCCGGCAGTCAAATTAACGTAGACACTGATGATGACGGAGATAACGTGACGGCCAAAGCGCATGAGCAACCACTAGCCGTGGTCGCAGTAGGCGGTGATGGTGTTGGTAAGGAGAATAAGACGACTAAGATGAGCTCAGAATCGGCTAAAGGCCTCACGACAGAGGCAGACCCTCACCGCAGCAGCAGTAGCGATAAAGCGAACGATTATGCGACTGATGCTGCTGCTGATGACGATGATGATGACGATGGTATGGAGTATTATGATTATGTTGTCGATGATGAGTCTACTGCCGTTGAGCAACATACACTTGCTGCGCCTGATATTGGCGGCTTTAACTATGGTGGCTATGACAGTGGCATTGATGGCATTGAGCCGGATTGGTACGCCAGCAAAAAGGAGCATCATCAACAACAAAAACAACAACATGAAATGCGGCAGTATCAAGAGCAACGTCAGCGGCGCCAATACCAACAACAACAACAACAACAACAACAAACGAAATCCGAATATCAAACTGAACACTCGCGGGTGGCACGCGATCATCATCGCGTACAAGCGGTGGAGCTACAGAACAATCATGTGGCGTATGACACGAGTTTGGATGATGATGTAAGTCCAAGTTAAAAAGTTAAATTCACAAAATGTATATGTAATAAAGTGTTGTTGTTTATATTCGTATGTACTGTATTTACTAGAAATGTTGTCACGACAACAATGCCTCCACTTAAAGCTTCATTAGTTTATTTGTATGATAGGCTCTTAGTATGATTTAGATTTAGTGAGACTTAGCCTAGACTTTGCGCCCACCTTTGAGACGCTAAGTAGTCCCTTGTGTATGACTTAGCATCTTAAGTGCAGTTAAAAGATAGGCATTATTTTCTAATGTCGCCCTTCGCACAAATTTCCTATGCGATGGTAGGCTTTGGTGAATGTCCATAAGCTGCCGTCTAGAGCTGTGAATATAATTAAAGCAAGGTAGGTTTATTTTTTACCACTCATGAAGAAGAAGACAAATGTTTCATATTTCTGGGCGAAGTTTTTGTTTCTGTTTTCTGGGGGATATAAAGTCCTTCCTATAAAGTTTTCATCTAAGAAGACTTCCAGTAAAATTTACCAAAAAAAAATTTGTTTTTAAATTTTTGAACGCTCTAACGGTATTCTAAACCTAGTCATGGAGGTAACACTAGTATTAAGAGTCAAAACAACACTTTCAAGTAGAAGCTAAAGTGATTAAATTTACCACGAAATTTTTTCTCAGGAAATTTCAATATGAAGATGCTAACTTTTTATTTTTTCACATAAATCTGAGCATTTTTATAATTAGTTTCGTTTTTTTTGATCAATTTTTACAAATGGCGTTATGTAACCCCTGAAGCGATTTGCGGCAAAGGAAATTCCGGTGACCCCTTGACAGTAGAACTCATGAAAAAAAAATTATGTTTTAATTAATACCGAAAACTTGCAGACCGTTCTACAAAAATATACAAAAATTTGTAAAATCTGCTTGACAATTCGTCCGATTCATCGTGAATCGTATGTAAGGTATCATCAAGATCGATTGAGTAGTTTTCAAGAATTTTTTCGGCTACCGATTTTGAAAAAATCAATACTTTCTAATCTAGTTTTAGTTCAGATTTCTGTATAAAACTTATTTCAAACTAACGACTTTTAATATCATATGTTATATTTTGGCATCTAAAGTCTTCTCTAGGTGAGCTCTCTATTTAGGTGTATCGCGAGCTATGTTATATCGTTTGCTTGACCAACATATATGGTATACAATTTAATTTAGTTGATGGATATGTTTATTGTTCAGTTTGCCAACCATTCTTCGATTACAAGTTAATGGTTTCAATGCTTTTCTAGGACTTTCATCACGGCATATGTAATAGTTCAGTGTCCGCATTCAGCATCAGCATTATCTCCTAGTTGCCATTAAAGACCTTTCCTTTTAAATTTTTTTTTAATTTTTGGAAATAACCAGGACTAAATCACGAGGTGCTATACCCGGGAATATGGTACTGGACGTATTTTTTCGACCTCAGAGATTGCAACAAAATTACGCGTTATTTCAGTAGTGTGGGATGGCGGATTGTTATGATGTAAAAAGTAGCGCCGCAAATCCTCCTACTTCCTGTTTTCCAACAATTTTTTAAAAACTTTTGGTAAGCACTCTTCGGTGTACCAGTTTGCAGTTACCGTCTGACCCTTTTCTAGTGGAATTGTAGCTACAATTTTAGAACGGGCGAAGTAAGCTGACATCATTACTTTTGCTGCTGATTTTTGTTGCTTAGATTTTACGTGTGGGATTGCTCCTGTTGGGCTCTATACGATGAACTGCTGTTTGGTTTCTTGATCGTACTAATGGAACCAAAATTCGTCCCCAGTAATGACTTTACTAAAGTTTCTAGTCTGAACATTTTCGAATTTGTTTAGGTAAAATTTAGAAAAATCCATCCGAGTTTCTTTTCGGCCCTCATTTAAAATCCGTGGTACCCATCGAACAGATTTCTTCGTGTATCCCATATGATTACTTAATATTCGCAATACAGTCATGGCATTTATTAGCAATCATTTCTTGTGTCAATCATGGGTCTTCGTCCTGTCCGATCTGGGATCTTCGGAACCACTTTGAAATAACGTTTAAAAATGGTACAATAGTTTCATTTGACATTCATTAAATATTTGTTTTGGCTGTAAATTACACCGAAACCCGAAGAGAATCACATGGCGAATTTCTGTTTGAGTCGGTGGTGTGATTTCGTCTGACCAATCATCAGCATCCATTTTAGCCGATCGTTCTACAATTTGAAAGGAAAACTAATAAAGTAATTGCAAAGGATTTTGTATTTTTAGATTTAATAGAGATAAATTGAAAGTCACCAACTGACCGAACCGTTGTTGATCACCTCGTAATTTATTAGTAATTCGATTGATTTGTTGTTCAGTACAATGTTTTTATCGAAAACCAAATTACTGTTTTGGTATCACTTTGTTACGATGGAGAAGAGGGAGCATCATAGATTTCAAAATTCTTTCGAATAATTTGGAAAGACATGGTAGTGGGTTTATGATCTGTAAGACGAATAGTGGTATTAACACCGACTTTGTTAATTCGTTAATCGTTACTCAGGTAGTTTTGGAAGTGTATTTTGTTTTTGCAAAATTAACAGATTATCCTTTGTACTAGTCTGGTAAGCTTGATAAGCTTTCTCGCTACTCTTGGTAGCATTCAAATCAGTTGTTCCTTTTGCTTCGTTGCCTGTTGTTAAAAAATTCAATGAAATTCTGGACAATTTTCGATTTTGTACTTTCTTAAGAAATTTTGTGCGTTTTATTAAAATTGAATCCTTTGTATTGGGAAAAAAACCTCACCACACTACTGAAATAAACCAAGAAAGAAACTACCCCATCCCTCGACGAAAAAAAAGTATAGCTTTATCGCTTGCAATTTTTGAGTATAGGTACGTTAGTGCTTCTGTCTATGACAATAATTTCCTTGAGAACTCACAGTTTTAGAATTATAAATATAAATACACATAAATATATTATCAACAAATGCAAATTTGTGATTTTTGTTTTTGTTTCTTCGAGTGCATATGTACATAGATATGCAAAATCGAAATATTCATGCCTTTTAACGACTGGTTCGTTTTACTTAAATTTGAATTTACGTACCTACATAAATAAATATGTACACCTGAGTTTGTATGCCTCCCACATACTCGCATTTTCGCATTATCACTGTTATTATCAGTCTTTTTTTTTCTAATTTTCATAAGTACCATCGTTTTGCCTAAACAAAAGTTTTGTTTATGCCACGTCGAGGCATTTATTGTTGGAATTCATAAAGAACTGTAGAAAAATGCGTGCGTGGGTGGGTGTTACGGCAGTGTGCAGTCAAAGTGTGTATAGGCTGGCAATGTGTGTGAGTGTGTGTGTGTATGTGTGAAAATAATGCCATGGCTTTTAGCAAAATTGCTCGAGTGCAGGCATTTGTTCGCAGTGCAAAGGCGTCTAAGTATTAAATGCGCTCATTCATGATGCATTAGGTTGTGGCTTATTCTCAAAAGGTTGCAAATTACTTTTGTATGTGAATATTTTTTAAGTGGTTTTGAAATAAGAATTTTTTGAATCGAAAATGCATCATATAATAAATAGATACACATCAAAAAAAAACAAAAAAATAAAAAGAAACAATTTTTCAGATTTGAAAACTCTCAAATTTTAAAATGAAATTTATTTCCTATTATTCTGGTTTTATTATTTATCAATCTACTGCAACAGCTTAATATGCATATTTTTTTACATTATCTATGTGAAAAATTAGCAAACTTTTTAATGGTGCGATAACAAATATTTTTGAATATTTAATAAATTGTACATTTGAGCAACGCCCTATTTTTCTAACCATATATTGGGACGTATGTACACGTATGTATGTAAGTAAGTAAATGCATAGTATACAAAGCTTTGAGAACAGCCGTAGATACCCGTATGTAACCATATACAGTTATATGTATATCTTCACAAGTGACCACGTTGTCATAAAGCTGTCACTAGTCAGTCAACAGCAGCCTACACCCACCAACTCTTGTAGTTTTTGAGTAAAAAAAAAATACAACAAAAAATACAAAACCTCTAACAAAATTGAAAAATCAAAGTAAACTCTGTATAAATAATTGCAGTGGCAAATTTTTATACTAAGGCAGTTTTATGAAATCACTTAAAAATCTTTGTCAATCTCAGTGTCTCCAAAAATTCAATTGACAAGTGAGTGAGTAGCAAAAAATTAGATTACAACTGCATTCTAGTACGCCCAAACTACAAAAAAAAAAACACTACTTTAGTTATCGACTCTATAAAGAACAGGTCCTAGCGTACGCCGATGATATCGACATCCTCAATAACCGCGCCGAGAGTTCCGCTTGATAAGGAAACGAAGGATATTGGTCTGGTAGGCATACGTCAGCAGTCGCACACTCTTGGAGAAGATTGTACCTTCTCTATTCAGCACTGCAGCTCGTATATTTTTATCCAGTATTAAAAGAAGGAAACCCCACTTTTAAATCCACGTTGTCCAAAACTTCGTTAAGTATCGAACGACAGGAAGAGGTTGCTCCTGATACTTTTCGGTGCCCAAAAAATTTATGGCTGAATGCACATTCCATCCAGTGAAGTTTGAACAAAATCGTTTGCTTTTACTGAACAGAGAAATTAAATTAAAATAAGTTAGGTTAAGATGTCTGACTCAATTAGGGATACCGCAGATACAATTCTTGTTGGCTTAAATTTAAGTTATGAAAACACATAGAGATGATTGTAAATGAAGTTAAAAGTTGGAAGAATTAACTAGATTATTTTATATCCTCTCCGAAAACAACTTGGGCTGAAGGAGATAAAGGGTGGTTAAATTTTCAAGGGCCGATGTTGATTTTGAATAAAACACAAACTATTTAGGAAATTATTGAAATTTTATTTTATTATGATATATTGGTATTACTCAATTATGTATGTAACAAAATATCGGCCAAATGAGCGCCGCGACTTCGGCGGCACACCTCCATACGATGGTCCAAATTTTCGATGACGCTGAGGCATAATGGAGTTTCTATGCCGTTAATGTGCCGAATTATCTCATCCTTTAGCTCTTGAATTGTTGCTGGCTTATCGACGTACACCTTTTCTTTCAAATAACCCCAGAGAAAAAAGTCCAACGGTGTCAAATCACATGATCTTGGGGGCCAATTGACATCGCCATTACGTGAGATAACACGGCCATTGAGTTTGTTGCGCAAAAGAGCCATTGTTTCGTTAGCTGTGTGGCAAGTGGCACCGTCCTGCTGAAACCACATATCGTCCACATCCATATTTTCCAATTGTGGCCTTAAAAAAATTCGTTATCATCTCACGATAGCGAACACCATTCACAGTAACTGCCTGACCGGCCTCATTTTTGAAAAAATACGGCCCGATGATGCCGCCAGCCCATAAACCGCACCAAACAGTCACTCTTTGTGGGTGCATTGGTTTTTCGACAATCACTCTTGGATTCTCATTCGCCCAAATGCGGCAATTCTGTTTATTGACGAATCCACTGAGGTGAAAATGTGCCTCATCACTGAAGATGATTTTCTTCGAAAATTTTCATAATAAGTTTTGGTAACTTTAACACGTTGTTGGATTGTGTATCTCTCCATGGTTCAAATTGAGTAAGTCTGAAATAGAGAAATGTCAAATTAAATTCGGAAAAAAACTTGGCGTTTAGGTGTGGTTCACATTCAACATCGGCCCTTACAATTTAACCACCCTTTAGATAAGACTCCATAGTCAACTGCTGGAATTTCGTTCGGATAGTATACAATAAGCTGGGAGAGATGGTAAGCATTAGCAACATACAAAGCCATTAAGATCATGAACGAAATCAACACTCATTTCTTCCTCCACGCTCACGTAAGGAGTGCAGGGCCAAAACGTACTGGGAAGCAGAATAGGCATTAATAGCAGTGACACAGGGAGGATGTTCAGAGAAATAGGTATGATTGAGACGTTAGAATACCTATTCTGTTTCTATCCAGCCTTAGGTAGAACTCGTCTTAGTTATATCGGAACTTTGTAGCTCAAAGGTCTAGAGGAGGCTTCAAAATTACATGTTAAGAAACTCCTGAGCTTCATGAAAAGCATTGACTACTATTTTAAATCGCAATAAAACGGACCAACAGGTCTATATAAGGCGCATCAGCTGGCCAGTGTAACCTAACCTGCCATCCAATAAGAGCTTCTGACTCTAAGTTGTGATCTTGTAATAACAGTAGCCTCCCCCAGCTTTCCGTGATTTATTTTGAGTTAAAAATTATTTTCTAGGTGATGAGCTGAGGCAAACCTTACTCGTCCAAAAGTAGACTGATTTTATTTATTTACTTTTTGGTAGACATTAGCGGATCGATGGTATCAAATCAGCTATACAGAATAGTAACCGGAAGCTGAAAATTCGAGTAAATGCTAAAAGCATATACGATCACTTCCTAATACCAACAACTTTCGCCTGAGAGACTACAATGAGATCAACTGTGTCAATAGATAGTTCTGAGTAGGTGGAACCTAAAATTTATATTTGCGCCAAGTTTCGACTCATCTTCCTAGGAAATCTTTAATCTCTTACTTCAAAAGCCTCTTTCTGTGCGGACTTTTTCTGAAGGAATTAAGATAGAGACAAAATAATATTGACCTGGTTAAAGTGACATACACAAGTAGTTTTTGTGGATCGATTTCTGTTGTCATTTACTGATTACTCTTTTAATCACAGCTAGCTACCGCTGTCAAGGTAGCATACATACACGTATGTAGTTACTCTTTCAATGTGCAAAATTACTTTCCCCAGCGCCTGCCGTCTTTTTGGTTCAAAATCCACATGAAAGCCTGTTGGCTTGAATAATTTCAAATTTAGGGTACACCAAATATTTGGTGGGGTTACCACGCATTCCAGGGCAAAATTTCATTATTGAAAAAAAAACATGCTTTCAGACAAAAATTTTTCAAAAGCTACAAATGAAGCTCGAGGACACAGCAAATACCATGGACTAATAAGGAAGACACGCATGTCCTTATATGACTCAAGCGACAATTTTGCAACCCATTTCTTCTGAAACAACAAAAATTTGCAATGAAATACGTACATACATATGTATACATATACATATACCTATATAGAGGTAAGCACATAACCTTTCTCCGGCGCAGTATAACCACCGACGGATCAATCGACCAACAACCGACCTAGAATCTCAAAAAGTTAAAAAATTGCCCTATTGTATGCCTGAACAACATTACCTTGCAAAGCAGGAAAAAACTAACCCACTGTCGCCATAATAAACAACAAAAAACACTGTGGAAAAATGCAATCGATTTTCGGTTGACTGCCGAGTGGCAAATCAGCTTGTTGCAATCTCCGCAATTTACAATGTTAATTGCTGTCGCGCACTTTGTTGCACTTTCCCAACTACACTACACGGCGGGCGCCCATCAGCTGCGTCGCCACCCCGTCTTTCATCCTCATCATCATCATCACCACCAACTCAATCATCGCTGCCAAGAGACCAAGCGACAGACCAATCGACCGAGCAACCGGAATTTCATGTGCAGCTGACGTTTCAATGAGTGTATGCACTTATATATACATATATGTGTGTGTTTGTGTGTTTGTGTGCGCCAACAGCAATTACTCTATAGATGCGTTGTGGCCCCGTTTCGGTGGCAGTAAAACGATTAAACGCTAAAGCAAAAGTGAAACCAACCAAGTTAAATGTCCACCAGTCGTCGTCGGCACCAGTTTGTTTCAATATGCAAGCGATTGCCTTACATACATACATACATACATACATACAAGTATGTAAATGTATAAAAAACACATGCTCTCACATATACATAGATTGTTTCGAGCAGCCGCTGTGGTCCATGCTTAGCACAGCTGATTGCATCCTATTATGAGTTACATCAGCCTGCAACATAGAATTTACTTGATTCTGGGTGATATTTAAGGACCTGCTACTGATTATTACCAAACTGGTTTCTTTTCCTTACCAGCTTGTTAATTGCCACACACACTGGCGGCGCCAAAATGATTGAGCAAGACTAAGGTGCTACAATTAACTACTTGAACAACTAATGACTTGCATAAATGTGTTTTGTACATATGTGTGTATGTATACGAGTATATGTGATTGTGCGAGACTATTATGCGATCTACATCTTACAGGGTGCACAAACATTTTCGAGCTCAAAATGTATCTTGCCTAGATTGTTTTCTCAATATTTGATTTACTTGCGAATTTAGTTATTTTATGGTATATATTTGAAATCAAAACCTTCAGAACTTACATAGACAGACGGCATCCCAAGTAGGATCTACGTTTCGTTCTAAGCGGCCTCCGAATACCTGATGAATTTTCATTGGGTTCTTATTAGGAGTTGTTGATGTTCCCTACCGAACTTCCTCAAGTCAAAAACCGAACGTCCTTAGAAAATCTCCCAGGCAAGCTCGTCTGACAAAAACGAAAATATCTAGACACTACGTCTGTGTATGTTTTATTTATAGGCAAACCACCGCTCTGCTCTAAAGACTTTAAGGACTCGTAACCCTCGCAAATATATAGAAAGTCTCCAGCAGTTTTCTTCCAGAAACCATAAAACCGAACCCTGACATTTCAGTCGAGAATTCTGGTCTGTTTTACCGTCGCGTAAACTAACTACCTCCATCTCGAACAATAACTAGTTAGTTGGGGAAGGCTACAAGCGCTAGGTACATCTCACCATCCGGCATACACTCGGACTAGGTTAAATCGCATATAAGATCTGACATGAAATAAAAGGCTCCTCGTAAAAAACCGTCAGCCGTTCGGAGGCGGCTTAGTATAAACTGTAGGTCCCTCCATTTGTTGGAAAAACATCAAGACGCAAAACCACAAATTGGAGGAGGAGCTCGGCCGAAAATCGCTTCAGCGGTTACAAAGCGCCATTTAATAAACATATATATATATATAAGATCTGACGCCCAGGGTTCGACCAACATCCAAAATTATAGCCCATCGGCAGGTAAGATTGTGTTTCTGATATAAAAAGCTATTAATTGAAAACCATCGGCGGCTCTGAGCCGACTTAGAATAAACTAGGACCTACAGTCCATATGTTTTAACAACATCAAGACGCACACCACAAACTGGAAGAGGAGCTCGTTTAAGCGATTAAAAAACGCTATAAAATATCTCGAGAATACCCCTATTCATACATTTCTTTTCTTTCAAATTATGGTGCTGAAAAGGCTAAATTTTTTATTAATTTTAAAGTGTAGAAATTACTAGTTTTTAAATATTTAAATACACAGGTATTTTTAAACATACATACATACATGTATTGTATGACAAGACATAAATTTCATCAATAATGTATTCCACAAATATAGGTACTGTTACATTGACCACCGGACCACATAATATTTTCTCGACCGGTCATAACTCTTAGCGACCTAAGTTATGGACTGTATCGAATGTTTTCTCAGCTGCGTCTTAAATTCCACTAAATTTATTATTTCGCTTTTCTTATATAATATAATATACACGTATGTAATTCCAAGTGACAAAGTGTTTATTTCATTAAGCGCCCATATACTCATACATACTTACATATGAACCTACCTAAAGCTGGTGCCGGTGAAAATTTAATAAACCTCATTAAATCAATGAAGTGCCTAATTAAGAGATTTATGGCATACCATAAGGGCATATTAAATTTACAACACCTTCAACATAATACTGGCATTTTATGCGGTGAAGACCAAAAACATTATAATCAATTTCAGAAGGAAAATCGTTCGATTTCTTTTTAATGTTTTTGGATTGGTATTTAAAGCTTTCAAGGTGGCGACAAAGAAATTAAGAGTACATACATGCGGACCTTCACACTTTCGCTTAGGCCTTGTTGTTCGCAGCTATAAAATAGATGTTTTCTTTTTTCGTTTTTCTTTTTTTTTTGGGTAAATTTTATGGCTTATTGCAATTTCGAAATTATATTGTTTATGTAATATTAGTGGAAAAAGACTTTATTGTTAAAAGACATATCGCTTACATTATATAATGAATAATAACTAAATTTAAAGATATTTATATGAGATAAAATTTTTAAGAGTTGCATATAAATGTGCCAAAAATCACTTCAGCGATTATAAGGTGCCAACTATATAAACGTGCAGTTATACACGTAAATTAATTAACAATTTGGTGTTTAAAGTTTTTTCCATGACTTAGGGAGATGTTGAAGAATACTAAATGCTGTTCACACAGACTAATTATCATATTGAGAAAAATTTAGCAATTAATTTTCTAAATTAATACGTGCGGTGTAACCTCCGCCAAGTCCAAAGAATTCATAAATTCTGTTGGATAATTGACTCCCTCATTATTAACTTGTAAATGACTCCTTCGCTTTCAATGCTGGACTGAGTAGAGTGGTTGAGATCAAGTACTTCTTATTGCAGAGAAAATAGATCATCACTCAGACACCCATGATTACTATTACTATAATTGATTTTGATATTTGGAAATACTAAGTGATATCATGACATGTTTTAATGTCAATAATATAATCCGTCCGGAACTCCGATCAACTGGCGCAAAAATACATCGACCGATGGATCATTTTGCAGTTTGCATATTGGCGGTTATTTGCCGGCGTTGTACATGTCGCCACAGCATTAGGTATTTAAGGCAAGCATTGATCTCGTCTGCTGGTTTTGATCGAGGAATGACAGACAGTAAAAGTTTCAGTCCACCGGTAGCTCGCAATATACAGATCTTTACAAACGAATGTAGGATTTATTTATAAGAAGATTGATTCATCTACTTATTTGTACGTTTTGGTCACTTCTTCGCTGCTCAAAGCCTTTCTAGAAAAGTCCATATGAATACCGGATTTAGGCTTATTCACACTCAAGTAATTCGAAACAAACCTCTACGCATGATCTATGCTTATATCCATATCATACTAATTTTTATCCATCTGTCGTTGATCCCTTTGCCGTAAAGGAAAAAGTATTTATCGAACTTGTTTCCAGGTCTCTGATTCATTTCCAGGATAAAAAGTATTCCATTTAGGGATATCAACCACTTATGTAACGAATTTCATGTAAATCGAACCAAAAATACGATTTTCCGAATAGGTCAGTCTCTGGTCAACTTCATCGAGACAAGACTAGTCTTCCTAATGTTACCTGTTGCCCTAAAGAGGGTTGGGTCGCCGAAGGGATGGCAGTCCTTAACCGGAAAAAATCCAGGTCAACTCAGATGCACAGAACCGGCGGTCGTGAGAGTCTTGCTTCTATTGGACATTGAAGAATCCTCAATACCGCCGGGGTTGTAGCTCATTGCATGGTATGTTACTGTGACACTCACATCAGCTTCAGAGAGAACTGCTTAGCCATCACGTTAAGTCATCACTGGCTATTCATTACCATTTCTTATTTTATCGTTACACACTCCAAAATTTTTAGTGCCGCCTTAGTCTGTCCGGAAAAATAGAAATACAATTTATTGAGAGTAACCTTTCGTCCCATTGATAGACGAAGGGACGAAAGGACGAAAGGATTCACAAAGTGCGAACTACCATGCGAACTAACATTCGAAACTATAGAAATTTCATAAATATATCAAATTAATTTATAGTATAATTTTTTAATGTTTTGAAAATTCACTCTTTTATATGCTTGTGGATAGATTTTTTACCCAAAACATCATATCTAAATCAGTTGTGGGTGGGTGGGTCTGTCTTTTCTGCTAATGGTACTTACATACCTCGGGCCAAAGTGAACCCGTACTAGAGAAATACATACTACCACTTGATACTACTAGATATGAGTATTAATATAAATATTTGAAAATTCCTTAAAAATTTAATAATTTTTATATTTTTTACATTTCACATTTTGTTACAGGAATATCCCGATGATGAACCTGGCAGAGATTCCGACGAACCCAATACTGGTGATATCGGTGACCTAACAAAACATAAATTTAACACACTTGGAACGCCGGAAGACCTAAAGCAAGCTCACCGTTCATACCTCCAAATGCAAGGTGAGTATTAAAGAATACATAAATCGTTGAACTTTACAAAACCATAAAATATTAAATATTTGTTAAGGAAAAAATCACATGAAGAACTTCAAATTTTAACTCATAAATTTCCGACGGGGTAACTATGTTTTTTCTTTCAAATGCAGAAAGTAGTAAACTACCAGCCGCCGGCATAAATCACGTTATTGTGCGATAAGTGTTTCATTGCTAGTAGATACACCGTTATACATATACTTAAACTTGTAAAATTTGCAAAAGGCGCGATACAGCAGGGATTCACTATCTACCAACATGAGTGTAGAGTAAATATTTGTAGATTTACCAGCGCAACATGAAAATGGAATGTTATCGGGGTAAAGTTTTGCCAAATGGGTCATTTATGTAGATTTGTATGTATAAAAATGTATATACCCAAATGCTCAGCATTTAGCCGAGATATACTAGATAAATAGTGCAATTATAGTTTTTGCTTCTGAGGGTTAAGATATGAGCAATCTGAAATTCTTGGAAGTAATTCTCGTGAATGAAACTCGTGATGGGCACTTATTACTTTATCGTTATCTTAATACAACAACAACAAAGCCAGATAATTTACGGTACAACAATAAGCTATTGCCAATGAGCGCCATTGAACTGAGTTGCCCCAGTTAACCCTCATGTGAACCGTACAAATAAAGCTTTTCGCTGGAAAGGGAATATGCTTTTACGATTCTTTGACAAATGATTAAGGCAACTCACTTGGTGCTTTGTAACTGCTGAATCGATTTTCTGTAGAGCTCCTCCTCCAAAATGGAGTTTTTCCTCTTTATGTTTTTCAAGAAATGGTCCCTCCAACAGTTGTATACTAAGCCGCCATTAAACGGCCAATGGATTTTTATGAAGAGCCTTTATTATATGTCAGATATACACTCAGAGGGCTTGACTTTCCCTGTTGAGGAGCAAACGTTATTGGAAAAATTTATTTTCTATAATTTTGGATGTTGGTTGAAACATGACTCGATAAATCTTGGGAAAGAACACTAGACATCAGATTGTAAGAACGCAATGCTAGCCACTCGGCTACACTCCAATGCAAAATAGCAAAAAGTCTCGGATAAGAGGCCGAAATGCATGCATATTAAGAGCTTGAGAAGCTGGTCGTTAAATGCTATGCTCGAAAATTCTACGAAAAGATACAGCGACTCATAGAAACTTTCAGGACCGGAGCATAATGATGTACGAACCAAACTGGTAATCTGCTGACCGATGTCCAGAGCATATTTGGTGTACACACCACTTTTCCAGTCTGCTGAATGTTAGTGAAAGTGCAACGCCCAGAGAAACCCCAATCGATGATGATGGAGTAGACTCTTCAGTATCCGACTATAACGAGGCTGGAATAGCGATTGCCCGTTTAACGAACAACAAAGCGACTGAAGCTGTTGGCTTACCGGCAGAGCTATTCAAACATTTCAGTGAAGGGTTGACAAGTTGCACATGCTAGCTTCTATGCAGAATATGTTCGGTTGAAAGCATGTCCGACGATTGGAATTTGAGTATAATCAGTTATAAAAAACGGGACTGCGCTAATTACCGTGGGACTAGCACATAAGGTCCTATGGAGGGTAGTGTGTTAAAGACTATAGCCAAAAAACTGATTGGACTTCATCAGTGTGTGTTTAGGCCTGATAAAACCAGAAATTCAGTATTCGATAGATCTTGAGAGAGACCAGCCAGAAATGAATCGATACAATTTACCTTCTCATCAATTTAAAGCAGTATCTGACAGCGCAATAAAAAGCCCCAAACAAGTTTTCAAACAAAGTGACTTTCATCATGCGTTTTCATCAACTTGATTCAGGAAAAAATAATAAGAGCTGCGGACTTTGAAGTCGTATATAATTTTGTCTATCATCAGATGCTACTTTGCACTGAGTAGGCAATTGAAAAATAAAGTTTTCTCTCGACGAATGAAGACTAAATTCATTCATTCATTCTTCCTGTACTGCCATGTCATGAACGATGACAACATCCAACGAGTTGGTGTTGAGATAGGCGCTGCTATTAACTCGGCTTTAGCCGGATATGCGATGTCTGTGTCAGTACAGAAGAATAAGAAAATTTAAATTACTTTACCGCGTTGGGTTTTCACCCAAATTCAATTAAGTTGAAACAGTCATATTTGGATAGTTGAAATTGTTTACATTTTGTGTGTCAAAAAAATATTTTCAAAATAAATTGATCATTAAAGCACATTGTATTTTCGAATTTGGTGAAATTGAACCACAATTTTGCTCAGCCATTGTTTGTGTTTTTTCTTTTTAAAGGACCTTGGATATTCCGACCATGGGTTCTCACTGAGCAGATTTATTAAATATACCACACAGGGTTTTATTAGCAATTTTACGAAAATAAGAATTTTGATTTCAATTTAAAAATACTAAGTTTTGAGTAATTAAGAGCCTAATTAGTTAATTGTATGCAGGTGTGAACAGAGTTTTACTTCAATCAGTTAATATGCCAGGTTGTTTGTGGCCTAAAGCTTCAACTCGTCAATATTTGTGCAAAAAAATGTTGATCTTTGTGAAAAAAAAACAACAAAATTGGTTACTCAATTAAATTTAAATATTTCTATACATACACGTACCATATGTACATATGTGTATGTTTATTCATACAACATGTACAATTGTAGTTTTTTACCTGCATTTACAAGTCGAAATACGAAAAAGTGGGCGTTTTTACATAATACATACATATATACACATATATGTATAGACATTTTGTGGTTAATGTATGTACATATGTACAAAACTAGTTACATTTTTTAAAGTAAATTATTTCCATCTGTTAAATGGTGTTGAACGTATAATAAATACTCAGTTAAATATAAATATCTACTTGTATGTACATACCTATGTATATACTTATGTATATATATGTAAGTACACATGTTTTTGTTACGTATTTTGATGATTGACAGAGCAATTAACAAATTTACAAAACAAACACAAGCCAAGTCATGTAAGAAAGAGCTAAGTTCGGCTACAACTGAAAACAACTTAGAAGAAACCAATCCCTGCAGAGGAGATAGGAAGTTTACAAAAATTATTCCCTTACTTTCATACATTTTTAGCTCATCCTTCAAGAAAAATCTCAAAAAACAAAACTTTTAAAATACTAAAAATCAGTGATTGGTTCGTCTGTGGGTGGATAATATGAATTAGCAAGAGCTTTCAACAAAATTAAAGAAATGCTATGTAAGTATATTCTTGTATCAGAGGACAATGACGGTCATATTTGTTATCGTACAATAAGCACGCTAAACATTCTTCTACTTCTTATTCTTGCTGCTTAATGCCAATGGGTGATACTAATTAAAGCAAGGTCCCTCACCACAAGCTATTATCAATGGACCGCAGATTTTCCTTTACCTCTACTTCTTCCAGTGAGTACGGCACCAAAAAGTGAGGTAACTGTTTTTTCATTCCCTTGACTTTATCAATACTGCCGAAAATCTCATCACATTCTCTGCACTTTTAATCGTCGCGCCTATGGAAAACCTTGTTCTGGAAAGCTCGACTGCAAATGACAGGATATGTTTGATGAGCGACTTGCAGAATTTGATCTTTGTTGATCGAGAGAGATTTTCCGATCGTTTACATAGTCCGAAGTTGCCTCTGTTGTTATTTTGTATTGGATTTCAGGACTGAAATTGTTGCTGGTGGTGACGCTGGTGCGTGATATTTCGTTTTGTCCTATTTCCAAAAAGTGCGCGAATGGCAAGAAAGATTTATTCGTGAGCTATAGGTAGCCATATCGGCTACTTCGTCTGGGTCATAAGGTTTCAAACTACGTTTACGGAGGACGGATAGGGCGTTGAACATGCGACCCGCCAGTGGCCTGGGATCCAGGCCATAAGACGAAATAGCTGATGAGATTGCCAAAAATGACATCCGTCTTGTCGATAAAATAGATCTAAAATGAAATTTCCGAAAGAGATCAGGTAAGGACTTCAGCACATTTGTCGATCTTATGGCAAGCCATAATTTTCTGACATCTCATGTTAGCAGAATGGGATTTAGTAGCAGTAACACAGGTAGAAGCAGAGAGGAAGGCATGAGTAAGACGTTAGAATACCTACTCTGTCTCAGACCGATCTCAGCTAGAACTCGTCTTCGAAATATCAGCGCTATGGATAATTGGATATTAAGGTTCTCTGGAACTTCGCAAAAAAGCGTTGACGTCCTATATGACGCTCTGCAAAGGACCAACAGTTCTATGTAAGGCGAATCAGCCGGCTAGTGCCTCTCTGAAAGAGGGGAGTTACAAGTTCGGGCTAAAAATTTTGCTATATGCTGATCGCCGTACACTAGGAAATGCGAAAATCTTCATTCAAGTGTACACCAAACAATTTTCGACCGAGCTCCTCTTCCGATTTGCGGTGAGCGCCAACAAGTCGAGGAACCTAAAGCCAATACTAAGCTGTCTCCGAACGGCTTTTGGTTTTTTTTATAAGCAGCCTTTATTTCATGTCAGAAATACACTCGGAGAGTTGGACTTTCCCTGCCGAGATGTGACTGCTGTTAGACAAATCGTCGGACCGAGACTCGGACCCTGATCGTGCGCATATCATTACGCATACGGCGGAATTAACTTCACTTTAAAAAGTATTAATCGTTCAGAGACGGTATACTCGTATTTGGTATATTGGTCTCTCCAACGCGACGTAACCAAAAAACGAAGGAGATCACGGAAGAAAATCACTTTTGAGGTTATCCAATTAGTTTTTGGCATTAAAGTCATGAAATAGCCACCTTATTTCGAAATCTGGTTTAGTCAGCACAAAGATTGGGCAGGAATACCAGACAATCTTATAGGGTTGTGACCAGTTTTTGTTACGTACTATCAATGCTGGGTGCCTCTCATGACTAAAGCTCAAAGCAAACTAAGAAACTCAAGAACCAAAAAAAATCCCTTAAAAATTGTGTCTTTCCTTCTCTGTGTGAACAAATTGAAGACACCACTCTACATACTACAGTGTGGTATAATAACTATGGGAAGTGAGTTATGAACAAGCAACAATATAATTATAATACCAATTTCGAAACACACACACACACACACATGCGCAATTAAAGTGTTGTCAGCAATGGCTTATGGGCTCATTAATTAATTAATCTTCATGAAAGGTGTGCAATAAAATCACTCGTGTTGATGGTGTTGATTGTTTATTTGCCATTCATCTCAAATATTTGCTGTCGCTCACTGCTCGGCGACCGCCATAATTGTCGCCGTTTAGTCTTCATTGTGATGGCAGTTTGTGCTTTCAATTTGGACAGCAGCCTGTCAGTTGGTCAGCGTGTGAGCCAACAACAACTATGTATGTATGTATGCTGCAGCAGCTAAGTAAATATATGTATATGTATGTATTTTATATTAATGCAAACATCATACATACTTATATGTATGCACATATTTATCTACAATATATGTATGTACATACATATGTATGTATGTATACAGGTAATTGTCAGCCGCGACTCTCGCCACTTTGTCTGCTTCAGACATAGTTTAACGGTGACGTTGTATGATCTCTACCAGTAAATGATAATTATGATGGCAATTGGCCATGACGTCGTCCCATCACATTTCTCTCGCTTGCCATTTAATAAAGTCATACGAATATATGTATGTATGTATGTATATGTGCATAAGGATGTAGGTATGCATGTGCGAGATACCGTCAGACCGGTAGAAAGCTCGATAACAGTCAACCTCCAACGACGGCACAGACTTTAGCGCAACTTTTTGAGAGAAAGTTCAAATCTTTCTTTACAGTCGTCGCTCTTCTGCGCTCCTCGCTTGGTCGCTTGGTTAGTCTGTTATATCAGGCACAGTCAATACACCGCCGGCACATTCACAACCTCTCGAACCATTCAATAATATGCCATGCAATAAAGCGCCATTGGTGGTGGGTGCCATTGTGCGGCTGGCAACCAGTCGCAGTCGCAGTCGCCATCGCAGTCGCAGTCGCAATCGACCGACTGGCCACCCAAGTGCAGTAGCAATTTACGTCAGTTCGCAACAAGTTGGGAGTCACAATGTGCAGCAGCATTGTGCTTACCACATTCACGGTATTTACCCACTGGCATTCACTGTGCCAATGAGCAGCATAATTTATGAGTGACCACAGCGGTTTGCGCGCCTGAAGAATGAATGAATGATTTGCTTTAACTGCTTCGAGAGGGGCGGGGGTGCGAGTACACACGAGTATGTATGGAGGTAGATGTGTATAGTAATTTTATGTGTTGTTGTTAGTAAATACTGGTACATTCAACAAGTACATTGTTGTTTGTGTACTCGTATTTATAAGTAACATTGTCATAAAAATGCAATTACTCCAAAGCAATTAGGTGCTTGTGAAATGGTGAGTCCACAACCGTTTTGGAGACGACGATTAGCTTTAGACGTCTTTGTTGTGTTCATTATTCAGTAAAAGTTATTCTTTCGTTGATGGGTAGGTATGTACGAGTATGTAAATTTGTAACATTTATGAATGAATCTAGTGTTTAGAAATTTATTTCACTTTCGTATATACATATATGTACCACATATAAGTAGACGGTGGTGGAAAATTACTTTTCCCTCAATCTTATAACAATATTCTGTTTGCCTGTCTAGATCTACATCTCCATTTTTTTCTTAATGCATTCCTTCTTCGACAAGGAATGTCAATGCCTCCGAGTGAAATTCTGAGTCAACGACTTGAGATCCATCCATGGATAGTAAAAATAACGAAACACTAGCAGCTCGACCGAAATCATATAAGATCCTTTAAATTTCCTTTAAATATGCAGAGACCACGGTTTTTGCTTGACGAGTATCCTGACTTAACCATTTTTAAAAGATGGTATCTCTAAGTTAGAAACTAATTATGATTCTGTTCAGAATATTACGGAACAAAACACTTTTCTTTGAAGTCTTATTTAGTGTCTTCAGTGATACCTTATTAAAAATAAATTCTTCTACCATATTTCCGATGAGCCTATATTTTAAGAGTTCGCAAAAGCAACGTTTTATAGAAGATTAATGATCCTATGCGTTAGGAAGAAGGCGAAAATCACAGATGAAGAAAAGGAAGACTTTGATTGAGTTAAAAATATCAGCTATTTTCTGTTCGATTGGCTATTGTCAACTAGGCTATGGTATAGTCGCATAAGCGGTGCTTAAAACAAATTAAGAAGAAGAAGGTCAGTTAATCATCATTAATCGCATAGTGACCAAACGATAAGTATGACTTGGTAAATTCTGTACGACCCTTCAGATATCAGAGGGATATTGCGACGCTCTGGTTATACCTCAGCGACCGCCAAGCTGTCGTGATGTCTTTCTGTTCAGTCGGTGTACATAGGTGTTTTCACTCTTCTACTGCACGGTGATATGAACTTAACGGTAAACATTCCTGCAAACTCCGTAACAGCTAAATTTTACTTAAATCAAAAACTTTCAATCGAGTCGGTTTATACAATTGGAAATGTTATCGTTAAAGCAGTTATGAAAATAAATTTTATTTCATGTTTACCCGAAACGAAATGCTGTCGTTAATCTAACATCGTTAACAGATAATGTTAAATCGTTAACAGATAATGTTAAATCATTAACAGATAATGTTAAATCGTTAACAGATAATGTTAAACGTTAAAATTGAGGGATGCTGTTAAATCATAGCAAACAGCTATTTTAAATTTAACGTAAACGATAGATTTAGGGCCATTTTTTCGAGAATCTGTTAATGTGAGTATCACGAAATCGGCAGTTAAATTTAACTATATGATAAATTCGTTTTTATTTCCTCGACCTCTTGTTAAATATTTATTTAACATTAGATAAAAGGTGGCAGTGATGCGAAGAGGAAGAAAGGAACAACGTAAATCAAGTGTTCTAATCGTAAATGATGTAAATTTTTTTAAAACTTCCCAGCAATATGACGCTTCTTCAAACCTTTCCTCAAGCTAATGAATATAAAATAACTGTCTATTTTTCATTATATTTATATATTATGGCAAAAGAAAATAAATAAATTTGTAAATCAGCTGATCTCTGTTTGACAATAGAACAGATGTTGCTATAGAAAAAATAAATTGTTAACCAGTGCTTTGACCGCCTGTTAAATTTAACAGCCACATTCTAAAACAGGCAGTTGAAAAAACGAAAATGTGTTTAAAGAGTGAAGTTAAATTTTAACAGGCACTCGAAAAAACCACTCGTAGCAATATCGTAAATTTACAAAAACTGTACGTATTATATAAAACTAAAAACTATTACTATATCGAAAATTATTATAACGAAATATTTTATTGTTACCCACATGTTCTGAAATGATGAGCCCAATAACTTTCTGGGGCAAATTTACTATAGCCCTTTAAATTAATTAAATCACAGAAGTTAATACCTACAAGAGTGTTTGTACTACTGATCACATAAAAGCTGAACTGAACTGAATTACATAGTGCCACATCCTGGTGTAAATTAAATTTGAACTTTAAACGAAATCATACTAAAATTTTGAAGATTAAACTTTATTGTTATTCTTAGAATACAAAGAAGAAGAGTAAGGCATTAAATCAGCTTGTCTGTCATTAGAGACACATACATGTAAGTATCACTAGAAGTTTACAAAAATCTGTAAGTATACATATGTATGTATGTACAATATGTATGACCGTCAAGCAAACTGTATTCTTTCATTTGTTGGCAATTAAATTTTGCCCATCCATAAATGCAAGTGTTTGTGCGCACAAATGAAAAATTTCTTTGAAATTCCACATTAATCGATTGCATCGTTAAATATAATTTGTATGTATGTATATACATATATACATACATATGTAGTGATTTTATGGTTATGCATGCCAACTTTTAAGTAAATGTGTGTCTGCGAATTTTATCGACATTTCTGCTGGCGCTAATAAACTTAAAGCGGATTTTTTTTTCGGAGCGCGTAAAAATGTAAATATGAGTATGAGTATGTATGTATGTATGCATGTATGTATGTATTAATTACTATGTAATTTGAAGCACTTGTGCGATTTCATTTATTTAAGTGTGGGCATAACAGCACCATATATGTCTTTTATACTCGTGCATATGTATGTATGTATGTAGGTTTGCATTGGCATTTGTACATACATGCATGCACATGTATGCAAATATTAAACGATGAGCTATAAAATATTTAAGTACAATGCTGCTACTCTACTCCAGTTCCCCAAATGCAACAAGTAAAAAATCGTTCAACGAAGTAAGGAAATAAATTCAAAAAGAACTGTTCAACACTCGTCCACTTAAGCGCCACTGAACTTGAGTAGCGCAACGCAGATACTCGTTCATACATACATACATACATTCATATGGACACGGAACGGACGCACTACAATTGGCGGCCAATGAATTTGCAACTACACACTTGTGGGCATGCAACGGTTTCTGTATGACCAAGTTTGCTACAAACAGATATGGATAAACATACATACGTGTATGTACGAGTATGTGTAGCAATGCAAAGGCAAGTATTCAATTGCTTGGAATTAGCTTTACGACAAGCAAGTACCAAACAAAGAAGTCAATAATTTGCCCTTGTGGCACGCAGCAGCAATAACGGCAATGGGCAAGAGAACGTACTATAAACTTCACTATAACCTTCTGGGGGCAGCAATAACCATCAAGGCTGGCTGACTGGTTGACTGGTTGAAAGTTTGCTGTGCAACAATTGGACGAGGAATGGTAGGGAAAATAAAAGGAAAAACAACAACAACAACAAAAAGGAACTAATAGGCGATAAAAAAAACGGCACATTCCATGCAGCAAGCACAAATACACACATATATGTATTTATGAGCATGTATGGTATACTTTTGTGAATGGCTATTCACACATACATATATACATAATTACTTGTATATCCCCGCAGTGAATCAAATCATTACTTGACAAACGTGGCAAAGAAATCAATTTCACAGCTAAGAAACTTTCTACACGGCTCCTGCGTAGCTTCTTTTTTGACAGTGGCTCCGCCCAAATTTGTGATACGAGTGTCCATTTTATTCCAAAGTATAGAATTTGGATCCATTCGTGAAGGGGTTTTGAGAAGCTTTTTTATACAGGAAGCATAGTCGGAGCTTCGACTACTGTCCAGCGGTTGAAATAGCAAATTTCTTTAATTTTAAAAGTGAAGGGAACTATTTTTAACTTCTCATTAGTGTGTCAGGAAGCAAAGTGGTGGGTAGGACATCGGGAAACCAGGACTAAAATATTATTTTATGGACCAACCCCTTTAGGAATCTAGATCACATAGCTTTAGTTCGCAATCCAAAATATTTAAATTACCTACAAAGCTGATGATCCAAAGCTAATGATCCAAGCCAGATGATTCAAACGGATGATCCAATAGCTAATGTGCAGAGCAGCGGACTGGACTTTATTTTTGTTTTACTACGAAGTCAAATCCTTCTTCACCGGATCTTCAAACCAAATCGGAGGTCTTTCTCTTTCTTTGTTTCCACAAGGTAGTCACTCCTTACCTCACTAAGCGCTTTCCAATGGGTTCCTAAATCATCTGGGCGAAAGGTTTTGTTAAATATTGTCTGTTGTCAATTCCTCTTTCTTCCTCTTTCTTTGCTTCCAAAAATATACCACAAGTATTCCACAACTGGAGTTTTTTCATTCATCCGGACGACGAGACCTATCCAACGTAGTCAATGTCTTTCGATTAGCTGAACTGTATCAATGTCGGCCATGCGCAGAGGACCACAAACCTTCTGAAAAATCTCTCTCTGGAAGGCTCCTAAAGCCGACGCATTGGTAGTTGTCAACATTAACACTTCTGCACCATATAAAAGGATATGAACGGTGGGCAACTTGTCCTTATTTGCCTTATCAGTCCAAAGTAGCACCAGCTTCTTTGCGCGCTGTCGCTTCAATTCGAAAATGTCTTTTTGTCTAATTTCCTAGAACTTTCGAGCATTCTGGACGGAGTTATTCAATCATTGATTTTCTGGCCAAAAGAACAATGTCAGAGTAAAAGTGTTGACCAAAGCCGAAGTGTGAGTAAACAGTAAAAATTGTAAAAGCTCCCTTAAATTGCTCAAGAGCTTATAGCCCCAATATACGCTTAATGGTTTTCTTAGGAGTGCGTCCGAAAAGACCCCACAACAATGGTTTTAGCGGCTGATGGTCATATCTTTGGTGAGTGCTTGGTTAGTTTAAGAAAAAACTGCACTTTTGAAGATAAATTGATTCAGAGACAAATATTGTGAACTGTACCTTCCAACCCAAAAGGTCTTTCGGAACCACTGACGTGCACTTGAACCTTGCACGTCCTAGTTTTTCCGATACCCTATATGGTATCGAGTGGTTAGCATTGCGTACTGACATTCGGAAGGCTAGGGTTCAAATCCTGGTGCCATCAACATCTAAAAGTTGAGGAAAATTAATTTAAATAAAAAATTAAGTTAAATTTTCTAATTGCGGTCGCCCCTCGTCAGGAATGTCCGCCCCTCCTAGTGTATTTCGGGCATGAAATAAAGGCTCCTCGTAAATAAAACCATCAGCCGTTCCGAGGCGGCTTAGTATAAACTGTAGGTCCCTCCATTTGTTGGAAACACATCAAGACGCAAAAACCACAAATTGGAGGAGGAGCTCGGCCGAAAATCGCTTCCGCGGTTACAAAGCGCCAATTATATATATATACATATGGTAATCAGGATGACGAAGGTACATCATCATGATAGTAGACTTTCCTTCACAGGACGCCTAAGAGATTTAAACAGCACGGATTCTCTCAATTACTTCATTATATGAAATGGTAGACGGAGAACCTACGAGATTACTGCAAATATTCGATTATGTGGGTCTGTATATAGATCATTTCGAGAGTTTTCTTTCTTTCTCTTCCTAGTGTCCCCTCCTTCGACCATTTTTCATGAGTTTTAAGAGTAGTTATAAGAAAAGTATTGAGTATAGTACAATTTGTAGGCCATCTATGGAGCTCTAAGTATATTGTATTGTTGGGCAATTGAGTAAACTTCAATATCCAAAGGTTCGCCTGTGAATGTGGACATTTGCGCATATAGAGACGCTCATAAAGAAAATTCGCAAGGCGTGTGTATTTGTGTGTGTGTATATGTGTTTGTACTTTGGCTCATGTCTATCTCGACTGCGTGTTAAAAAAGTGGACGTGTGGCATGTGGCACATCGTAATTTGAAATGCACACCTCCGCCGCAAAACTCAAAAGATTTGCAACATATGCCGGAACGCGACGTTTTGTCGTGACGCATGGCTAGAATATTTTAAGTCTCGATTCCGCCGCTACATCGGCGTATGTACACGTATGTACCATATATACGTAGAACAACACTTCTAGCCACAACGGTCCTCTAAAGCCTGAATAATGTGGCGATTGTTTAAAAGGAAATATTTTCAAACACACCTACATACATACATGCATTAACGATGTATGAGATATGTATGTATGTACACATTTAAGTCAGCTGTTGTTCCCGTGCCGCTAGTTTACCATACCTGGAAAGTCGTAAATTTTGCGGGATAATAAAGTTGTTATGCGTTGCAGTCACGCCATGATGCCCGCGTATAATCCACTGACACGGTACAATTTCCGCAATAGCGAAATTGCGACATACAAACACAGTAGCTAAAACAGTAGCGGTAGTAGTTGTCAGGCCAGGATGTGGTTGATGCGGTTGGCACTGGAATATATGAAGGAAAATGTTTGTGACTTCAGGCAGTCTTTTCAACGGTTGTAGTTGTCTGAAATGAAGCATTGCGTTCGCCAGGAGTCAACTAATTTCTTTTACCCTGCATATATGTAGTCAGATCTGAAGTTTTCAGAAGCTTCTGCGTAGCTGAAGGATTTTTGTCGGAAGCTTTTTTCAACAGCAAAGAAATTTCTTTGAAGGTATTGATAATCTCTGATGAAGGATGAGCGAACTAAGAACAAAAGTTTTTTAAACCCATTTTTTAATTTTAGTGTAATCTTAACCGCTGTTGACTCGTGGCTCACATTGCTACCACTACCATAAATTCCAGAATCGATTGTTGTTGGTCCAATGCTATAATGCGCATTAACTGGGAAGAAGTGGAATACATTTTAGAGAAATGTTTTCCAAAACTGTTTTTGTTTATTTTTATTTTTTATTTTTTATTTTTTATTTTTTTTTGACAAACAGTTTACCCACTCCGAATGGGATTTCTACTAATACATGAAGAGACGAAGGCTAACTTAAGCTGGACTGGCTGACTGGGAAATTTAGAAAGGTTTTGTGACTTCTTATACTAATACATGAAGAGACGAAGGCTAACTTAAGCTGGACTGGCTGACTGGGAAATTTAGAAAGGTTTTGTGACTTCTTATAATTTTTACGAGTCTAAGTGGACTAGCTCACGCTTGCCTTCCTGCTTATAAATATCACTGCTGGTGATGCCCATTTTGTTCGCTTGTGATATACCATACATAGATTATGGCAGTCCTTTTGGGATCGAGTTATAATTACTTACTTACTTACTTACTTTACTGGCGTATGCACCTCTTATGCGATTTTAGCCAAGTTAACAACACTTTTCTCTCGAAAACTCGAATCGGCGTACGCCAGCGTTACAATTAGGTCGTTATAATTAGGTCTGATCCTAGTCGTCCAAGTGGTTAAGCCATTCCGTCTTCCCATGATGTGTCTTCATGCTCTCTCTACTTGTTTATACAATCTCAACAACTATTTCGTTCTTATTCCCCACAATGCCTTAGTGGCCTAGAACATATTATGTGTTAGGTGCTTCATTGCCGTTACTTTATCCACTACTTTCTTGCGTCAGCGAATTTCTTTACCGGGAAGACCTCTACCTCGAAGCTTGAAATATTGCTTGAGCGTAATAGATTACAGCGACTACTGAGTTAGTAATTTTTGATCCTTCAGTCATCTTAAATACCGCACAGCCAGCACGAGTATTTTATGCGGGGCAACCGTCAGTAATGACATCTACAAGCGGTGACAACTTTTCATGTATATGGCGCTCTCTTGTATATTCCGTTGGCGAATCGTTTTATTAGTGAAGACCACCCTAACCAAATCACCATCAACAATGTAGTACCAATGCATCGGCCCAGGCGATAATTGCCGAATAAAGGGTGGCCCATGTACCGTATGTCTTTTGAACTAGATCTCATTTGAGCATTAACAACTTCAATGTCATTTCCGATGTGTCAAATACTGATTACAAAGTTTGCAGTTTATGAAATGGTTGAGATCGAGCTTGAAGAAAACTAAGAAATATTGAAGACTTACTTCTGAAATGGTGAGCTTTCTACCGCGACATCCAGAAAATTATATACAAAATTCGGGAGAATCAACTCGCCTTTCAGGTATGTAGTTTGTGGATCAGTTTCTACAACTAGTTCAAAAAAAACTCGTTCATGCGCTCGTCCGGCGCGTTCAGAGGAAAATAATGTTTTTGGACATGAACATCAAATCGACACCGTTCGCAGGAATTACAAATTTCGCGCAGGTTTTTGCATAAAGACATCCGAATGAAGATTCATAAAGTCCAATTGGTTAAAGAACTGAAGTCTCATGACCATCCGATGCCGAATTACTTCGCGCAATTGTCTACAGCTCCCTTGGTGAGCCGTTCACATAAGTGCTACGCCAACCATCCAGAGGCAATCCACGACTCAAAATACGAAATTAAAATCCGAATCATAGCCATAGAAGGCCATACAATCGAAAATGTGCTGAAAAATAGGGTTGACAGACAGACCAGAATGGGCTACTGCAGGACCAACCGGGGTAGCTTCATGATAGACGACGTGATGTTCCATCATTAACTCGAAGCTTGAGGCATATTACTAAAGGACGGAGTTTTGATCAAAGCGTCATACCTAAAATAGATCGGTGTATAGGAGTTATACGTCACAGTCGTCTGTTTTCAATGATTTTCAGCACCAAAGCGAGGTTCATCAAATGAGTGTAGAGTACTCAATTTCACGCTTTTTTGAAAAATGTAAAACCCAAAAACTCAGTGGTCCGATCTTGCCGGTTTCGACAAGCGATCGTTTAAATGTACCAGTGCATCCATATATGTAGCAAGTACTAGGCTCTACGTGTACTGAAAAGGGGCGTGGTATCCCTAATGTATGAGTATATCATACTCATAAACTCAAGCCAGTAAACTAGTTATAATGCGTAATCTTCAGTCAAGATTCAATAATTTAAGGTTGGATGAGTAAATAGTTTTCTCGCTCTCTTTTGATAGAAAGGCTCCCTTACTGAAAAACCATAATGCTTCTTTGAAATTTTTAAAAAGTAGCTAAATACTTTATTTTTTTATGAAAACATTTGGTAGGCATCACATATTTTAACAGCTCTTCACCGCCAGGTTTGAATAGCTCTGCCGGTAGGCCGACCGCTCCAGCGGCTTTGTTGTTGTTTGTAGTGTTACGTCTTTTCCATCGTCATCGATTGAGGTTTGGGTTCACCATCTCCTGGTTTTTCATTTTAACTACCATTCAGCAGGCTGGATAAATGTTCCCTCCATAAATTCCATTTGCACTGGGCATCGGTATCTATCCCACCCCGCAGATGTTGTGGTCGAACGCAAAATTATGAGGTAGGCAGCATGCTTTCTCTTCACTACTGCACGGTAGTCCACATCGTACCAGATGTTTTTGCGACCTTCCCGAAATCTAATAGTTTCTTCTTTTGCAGTTATACGTAGGGAGTTAGAAATGTCGTCCCACAGTTCCCGTATACCGATGATGAGTGCAGTCTGTTGTGATTGCAACTTTTCAACGTCGAACCTTCCTTATGTTTGTTGACGGGCGTTCTACGATACACAGAGGCGGGTGCGTATCTTCGGTGCGACAATATAATGATCCGAGGCGATATTAGGACCTCGGAACGTACGCACGTCTAAAACACTGGATACATGTCTTCCATCAATCACAAAATGATCGATTTGGTTGAGAGTTTTTCGGTCTGGAGATAGCCAAGTAGCCATATTTCGGGTCCCGGCGAAGTCGATCAGTACCAGCCCATTTGTGGATGTTTCGCGCTCCTTTATATGACCGCTGTAGTAAATTTCACAAGGACCTACCTTCTTCCGTCCTTGTCCCGCCCATCGCAGCTCTTGAATGTCTTGTTATGTCAGCCTTTAATTTTCTGAGGACATCAACCAGCTGGGCAGCGGCACCTTCCCAATTACGGGACCGGACATTCCAGGTGCATGCCCTCAAATCATGATCCTTAATTCGTTTGCGGGGGTCGTCATCAAATGGGGGGTCTCTCATTTGAGGCTGAAATTGATTTTTCAAAAAAAGAACTACTAAATAAACTATAGAGGCACTACATACACTTCTACAGCCAGGCAAAGGGGGATATAACTTTACGCAAATTTTTTTATCAACCTACAATTTAGACGTCAATTGATGCCCACCAATGCGAAATTAATTAATATTTTATCAATTTGGTGGCACATATACCTACTTACATATATATATTTTTATATTTTGTTTTCAGTTATGCCAGCTAGAGCAAGAGATCATATTAGGAGAATGAAGTCGGCTACAGCATGCCATTGGCCAATGCCGCGTGTAGTACCCGTCTCAAATTATACCTCTGTTACATATAATCCACAATATACTATACTATATCGCTGTGGCGAGGATACGGGCTGTTGTCGTTCGAAGGGACAGGTGTGCACGGTGAAGGAATATGAGAATGTGACACTGTATTTTTGGGTAAGTGTAGCTGACACACCTTTTTTAAATTATATTTGAATATTTTTTTTTAACTATTTAAACATATTTACACAGACTTTTGTAGTTTTTATGTACATATAAGCTTTTTTTTTATTAATTTTTGCCATAAATTTTCTAGTAAATTTGTCAGTTTTCCATAACTCAATTTGCTTGTTATATTACGACCACATATACTGCTGTTTTGGTTGCCATAAACGCTTGAGCAAAGCAAGAAACAATTAACAATAATTTTGAATATTAAACGTTTTGGCAAAAACAGACAATCGACAACAGCAACCACAAATTATATTTCTATTGACTATCAATTTGGCAAGCAATATACCTATACCATATGTAGAGAGGCTCCATTAAATTAGACATGCATTTCATACGGTCCATTCATCGATTCGTTCGCTCGCATGCTTTATCTACTGCCAAGTTAATATATGTACATAAATACAAATGAGATATACATACATACATATTTTCATACTTACATATCATGTCTGTCTGTTTGTCTGCCCGTCGATGCATTTTGTCTACGCCGGCACCGCCTATGTGCGCATGTGTATAGAGAAAGTGGGCGATGAATGTCATAATGCCAGGCGTTTTCAATTAAATATATTTTGCTTTGACGCGATTTATGACAAATTTAAAAAAGTTTATGTTGTTATTGTTACTATTTAATAGCATATCCTTAGTTGCGGCAAGCAAGTTGAGGTTCTCTTTTTGCTTCCTGAGAGTCTTTTAAGTGTTGCATTTTTTATTATTATTATTATTACGATTATTTTTATAAGCAAATTTTTTTTACAGCGTATAGTGTGGTATAAGTTTTTGCCAATATAAGTACACATTTGTAGTTGTGGGTGTAGAAAGTTTTATAGAAGTCCAATAGGCGGGAAAAAAGTTATGAAAAGTATAGTTCCTTTTTGTTCTTTCGCCACTTGATCATTCCAAAGATTTGGAGGTCTTTTTCTTCCTCTACTTGCACTAGTGTGTACTGCCCCGAACACTTTCAAAGCTGGAGTATGACCTTACCGAATGTCCTGCTTCTTCAATATTGGCGTGAACTTGCGTATTTATTTCCGAGTTAGCAACAGCGTATCATACGTTTCTTCACTTAGGCGTTCGGCGCCAATTGGAGGCACTAAATCTCGTAAGATTCTTCTCCATGTAATCTTTGGACGACATAACCAAGACAGTATACGCTGTCTTTTAGTTCACTAAATTAAGTAAATGTCTTCGTATAACTCTTTGAGCTCACACAAAGGTCCGTAAATCTTCCGCAAAACCTTCCTATCAAAAACTCCAAGCTCCGATTCATCATTTGTCCTCATGTTGCTCAGTTCTTCTCTACATCGCAGAATGAGAATGATGAGCAACTTGTAAAGTTTAGTTTTTGTTCATCAATGGAGCCTTTTACTTGTCAATTGTCTCCTCAGAATATCCGCTGTCTCTTTCTGTTCCTGTACTAATTGAATATCGACACACATATTAATCTCTTTCACCTCATTGTTCTATCGTCTGCGGTATTCATCCTTGCTAATGGTGAAAACATTTTTCACTCGAAAACTTC
Organism: Ceratitis rosa; assembly: GCA_037013455.1. Classification (NCBI taxonomy): domain Eukaryota; kingdom Metazoa; phylum Arthropoda; class Insecta; order Diptera; family Tephritidae; genus Ceratitis; species Ceratitis rosa. The sequence continues at coordinate 5,036,192 of JAWMAG010000002.1, read as the reverse complement.
TAAAGCAGACTCAACAGATGTCGTCATGGTTCGACGTGCAGCCCCACCACGAAAATTATGTCCAATTTGTGGAATTCGTTCTTTGTTCGTCGTCATTGGGCTTTACTTTTCTTTTGCCCACTCAGTCTGAAGGAACACCTATTAGCATTAATTATTCTGTGCTGGACTTTAAGTCTGATATTATTGACGGTACTGATGCTGGTTCCTGGATAGACGAATTTGTTTACGATGTCAAAGTCGTTACCTGCAAAGGTCGCCTCATTGCTTTGGCTCTTTATTTTTTAATAACAGAATATACTCCAGCTTGTTATCAGTGCTTATAAAACCAATTCTTTGTTCAATCTAGAGATATTTGGATGATATCGCCAGCAGATATATCTTTGTTCAATATCGAACTGTTCGGAGAGGTACTTCTATAACTCTGACGCTGCTGTTAGTATTATTCCGCGTAAGTTTACATATGCGTTTAAGTTTGCACAAGTTTCTTCTAAGATTTGATGCTAGGTCGATGGTAGGGTTACAAAGTATCAGCGAGCGATCGGTATTATAACTTTATCGTATGCTGGTAACACAACATCGATCGTTTTCGATTCGGAACTTGGGTTCATCTTCTCAGAGAATTGCACTTTTACTACCATTCGGCAAGCTGGAGAAGTGTTCACTTCATAATCTCAACATACTCTGGACGTTGGTCACCAGATATCATGATTTATCTTTACATAAGCATGATCCGTTCCTGAAATCTTATGCACCTGCTATTTCTCATCCCAAAAACCCTTCTGAGTCTATGCCTAACCTCACCCCTTCTCGCCCTATTAACTAATTTATATAGCGACCCCGTTTTTAGACATTTTACTTCATATATGCTATGTAATATCTTTTGATCTCAAGATATGCCACTAATAATGAAAAACAATAATAATTCAATCAAATCGCAAAGTGTCTGCTGTATGCTCTCAATAGTTTCACGACTTCCATCTGTGAGGCCTTTAACAAAGGAAGAAGTCACAAGGTGTTAAATCACAAGATCTCGGTAGCTAATCGCGATCACCTCTTCGAGAGATAACACGGTCCGGAAACTTTTCCCTTAAAATATCGTTGGTTTCGTTGCTTGCGTGGAACGTAGCGCCATCTTGATGAAAGTAAACGTAATACAGATCAACACCAACCAATTCCGGTCATAAAAATAATTTATCTATAGTGCATTCCACTCCGCAGACTATTCAAAGTAGCACCTCTTATTGGAAAACCCTTTATCACCTTTCGTATTCTAATTTCAGATATCTCGAACAGAAAGTAATTTCAAGTTCTTCAGAAACCGTCTACTTTGAACGGGTTTCAAAAAAAAAAAAACCTCACCTAAACGTCGCTCAGGGTTTCAGGCTCTCGTATACATTCTAAACAACTAGGCAGTGTGCTATAATTTCATTCATTGTTTTAACTGAGCTAGAATGAAGCAATCTGTACTGATCAGAAGAACTTTTAAGACCATTAATCTAAGTAATTGTGAACAAGCACGTTCTCTGACCAGACCAGCCATTCTTGAATGTATTGTAGAAAAAGATTCCTATAATTGTTTTCTAATAAGCCTGCGTGGCATTATCTAAACACAGAGATCAGTGCGTAATATTTTAATATTAAAAAGAAATCAATAAAAGTCAATTGTTCTTCCGAATACAACTAATTGAACTTTTCTGGGATACCATTTATATCATTTTGATACTATTTTGAGCCAATTTTAAATCAGATTAAAAGAAAACCCGCCTTCATCTGTGAAAACAATCCACTTTAAAATCTGTTTCATATCACCTTAACTCTAAAATTTGATTAGAAATGTTATCAAGCTTTTTAAACTGAATCTTTTTGAATTTTTTGGACATAAATATGTATCATCTTGCGCTGATTTTCATCACACTCAAGGGGTTATATAGAATCGATACTTGTAATGCTAGTTGATATTCTAACTAAAGCAGTTGGTGATTTTTTTCCACTGATGAGCATCCTTCAAGAAATCCGCTCATTATCAAATGGATGTTGGCACCAATTAACTGCAGAACTTGTTTAAAATGTTTTAATGTTTAGTTATGTTTTATGTACGTACGTGTATAAGCAAATATTTGTGTTTTTACTTGTACAAAAGCACATAAATACACTTTCTGTTTGTTTTTCTAATGTTCAATGACAAGAGCAGCAACAATTGATTATGTTTCGGAGAATACAAAAATAAATATATTCTATTATTTTCCCCTCTTTTATTTGCTACACTGCTTTCGCTCAGTGTCGGCAGCGGAGTGGAATTCCACAGAAAACTCTGGGGTTTGTCAGGTCATTGGTCTCCTCCTTTTGGTGACCTCGCCTATGTTAAGCATCCTCCAATTAGTTGAATGAATGATACAAAATATGTTTAAGCACATACACACATACATACATACATACAATTCCTTGCAATGATATGCCAATGCGACTGCTTTACTAAATGCCCAACCTTAGGTGTGTTGCAGGCAGGCGGCAAATCGAGGCACCGACGACCCATAAATTTGGCGATAAAAACGTCCAGTTTGAATGAATTAAACGAAAAGCGAGCTGGAGTAAAACGGAATGTAAACAAAAACAATAACAAATACAAAAATAAGAATTATATAAGGTTTTCTTTTTACTTTTTTGTACAATAGTTGTTGTATGTATAGAGAATGTTGCAGTAAAAGAAATGCATGCAAAACAATGAATGACTCAGTGTAAAGAAATTTTGACGGGGCGTTGCACTTTGTGTAGATTTTTTTGGTGTGCCAACTTAGTTTAAGTATTTTCACGGTTATCCACCTACATATTTACACACATACATATATATGGTATGTACAACTGAACGTGCGCTTGCATTTGTAAATAAATAAATCTGACATTCATAGAATTTATTCAATTACAGAGGTGTAGCTATGTACATATGTATGTATATGCATATACACGTGCACTTAAATGCATTAAATAAATATATTTTTTACTTATAATCTTTTTATGCTTTTTCTTCATTTTTTATATTTTTATTGTTATTTTTTTTATTTTATTTACTTTTCCTTTATTTTTTATATAAATTTTCTCACTATTTATTATTATTATTATAATTTTTTGCGTTTAGGTGGAAACCGTCAACTCCAGCAATTCTTACTACGACACCTTAAAGCTACGCAACGATACACGATGTGAGTGTGTAAATCGCTCACAATTGACATCCACAACGGACTCCTTCACGCGTGATAAACGTTCGAATCTCGCCGTTTGTCGTTGTCCACGAGAATTTGATGTCTTCCAAGATATTAGATGGCAATCATTAGGTCAGCGGCACGCGTACAATTGTCGTTGTGATTGCAAAGATGCAAATACGTCATGTCAGCGTTTGAAGAATGGCGATGAAGGTTTCGCTATGGATGATCGCAGGTAAATAAAATTAAAATTATTGAAATGGCTTAGCTTTAAAATTAAGATAAGAAGATTAGATACAATCGTAGAAGGATCCCGCTGTCTATGTCATTGTCGCCCTGCTCTTCATACAAGGTGTGACAATTAAGCAATGAGACTGATTCCACAAAAACCGTATATTTCAAAATTATTCTACAACTCTGCCATCCCCTTGGGCAGCTATACAATGATTCCAAGGCGTTTTCTATGCTTCGTAACATTTCTGGTACGCTTTGGCTGGGATGTCCGCGAGTACTCTCGTCACGGCAGCCTGGATCCCTCAATCGAATAAGGCGGTTGTTGCAACTCGGCGATCCTTTTAGAGGCCAAATACTGGGACACGCTGAGGTCGGTGTGGCCCAGCGATTTCTGGGCGCACCCTGTTGAAAAAATTCTTTGTCGACGATTCTACGGCTATCAAAAAGGCAATTATCATCGTTTTCAACTTCGACTTAAACTCTTTATGCCATCGAAACACCTGGGCACGACTAAGAGCACTATCAGCAATTTGGCGCAAAATTTTATCGCGATGCCTTGCTCTTGATTTCGTTTTTCCATTTTCGCGACGAGCACCACGAACACACGTTTACTCAACACGACACAGCAGGCGAACTAAACAAAGTAGAGCGATGGCAAATATATCAATGGAGAGAAGGATGCCGGGAGAAGGGAAAGAGAATTTCAAGGTCCCAAGGTTACCACAATCACACCTCGTATGGCTAACCATACCATAGTCTATGGCATTCATCGTTGCTAATAAGCAAACGACTATACATCTGCCACCAAATTTTTCTCTCGAAAATTCTATATTCAATCTTATCCAAAATGGTGAGAGACTTTTAGAGATTGATTTTTGTCTTCGGGTGAGGACTTCAGTTACAGACAAACAGGCGCGGAAAGTAGCTTCTTTTCATGTTGTCGAAAGTACGGATATTTTCCAGGGTTTGGATATCGAGTAAATAGCGTGTCTGTAGATCTAAAAAAGCAGTGGCCCACTTGATGGACTAGTCTCGTTAGAAAACATCTTATATGCCGACCCTTTCTCTGTAATTAAGCCTACTCAGATGAATTAACATCAATCATCAGATCGCCTTGTCGTTCGTACAGAAAAAATTACGATCTTAGAATCTCCTACAAGTCACCTCGTGGTAGAATTTTCCTGTCATCTACTTAAATTTTTCGTACTCACACGTTCCTATCTATCTCTCTCTTACTCTATCTTCATCTGTATCTCAAGTTCTCTTTCGGTCTGCATGCATGTCTGGCTTTCATTCTCCACTCTCGGCATTCGTTGCGGTTGATAACAAACTTTGATATTCTACTGTAGTGAAGCAAAAGTCTAGGCTCTACCGCAGTGACACTCTCTCTTTCCCTGAATACAAATCTTAAATTAAATTTAATCTCCTTTAAATGTCCACTAGGAAATATATCAATTATTATGTCCATTGAATCTCCTGGTCAGTAAAGATAACCGCCTTAACGCTTTCGAGGAGATCGACGAATTGATCAGAGGCGCATTCCTAATTATGCGATCAGACATTCCAGTAGCCTGTCTTTAAACCAAAACCCTTAGCATTCTAATCAGAACCAAGCTCGGTGTTACACTAATATATTTGAGATAGGAATTTGCAGATTGATTTTCATAAAAAAAAACTAATTTTTAATTTCCTGCTTCCAGGTGCATTGCAGAGAGTTTTTGTGGTGTACCCAATTGCTCCTTCGGCATTTACGATAAACAAAACGGCCGATGTCCCCGTTCAAACTGGAGAGTCAAACGTCACAACGGTGGCTTCGGGTAAACAGTTAGTGTGTATTTACTAGGAAGTACAGTCAAATTTCGATGTCCATTAAGATTTTTATAAATTTATTTGTAAATTAATTTAATTAGATTTATATGTTTATTTAATAGGAAATTTTGTAAATATACATTTGTTTATGTGTAAGTTTGGCTTAAGTTTTTGCATTTTTGCATTTGAAAAAAAATTTTAATTTCAATTTCTCTACTTATTTATACATAAAAAATTACTTATAAGATAAAATTAATAATAAATGTATAAATGTATGTACGAGTATGGCTTGAAATTGCTTTCACCGACTGAAATGTAAAGCAAAAATTTTAATTTCTTTTTAATACATTAAAAATGTACACAATTTAAATGCTTTGGATTAAGAAAAATATAAGTAATATTATTACATATAGATATATACATATATGAGTGCACGTAGAATGAAAGTTTTATTACACACTTCATAGTTTTAAATGCAGAAATCTCAAGCTGTGTCAACGCAGTCGCAGTTAGCAGTTAAAGTTGATTTACAACTCAGTTGAATTATTACTAAAATAAAACTACCCACTTTTTATTTATATAAAGTAATAAAATATTATTACAGACAGCTGAAACAAGATTTACAGTCCTTTCCTCTCTGATGTTCGGATATCCACTCCTATGAGAAAGGCTATAACTTAAGTGGTAAAGCCACTCTAGGATTTTGGAAAACGCAATTTTTTTTTGCTCACAGGTTACCTTTGGGTTCTAGAAATGATATGCAATTGGTTTTAAAGTGAAAAAAGTATTTCCAACAGCTGAACTTTTTTATTTTGCTGCAGACCCTCAGAGCGTGCGCTGAGTACAATGAAAACTTTAAACGCGTTTTTCTCAAAAATATATTTTTCAAACTGGGAGAACCGATTATTCGCACCCTTTTGCAACGATTTATCTGAAATTTTGATGGTATCTTCACAAATACGTAGCCGTTTTTCCATTAAATATAAAATATATATTTTTTTAATAATCTAGTGCGCATTTTTTTTAGTCAAAAATCAATCTTTTCACAAAAATTTGTTAAAGAAATAAATCGGCACGTACTTCCAAAGTCTATAGCTTGTCGATCATAAAACTTTTTGGTTTTTGTTCAAAGTCTCATTCTTTATAAGAAATCGGTCCTCCCGTGGACGTCTTTCAAAAAAAGCATGGATTAAATAATGGGCATTTTCACCGCCATTTTCTAACAAAATAATAATTAAAGAATATAAAAATATGTATATATTTTTTATACTTTAATATATGTTCAATGAAATGGTTAAATAGAAATTCTATTCCTTTTTCCTTACCCAGAATCTCTCTTCTTTGCGCAGCCATCCAACCTCGTATATTAAATTCTCACTCATATAGGACGTTCAATAAGAAAAATTTTCTCAAGCGAGTGTAATAGACCTTTGAATCGTAGATTTCTTCTTCCTCTCAGAATGGTCAGGAATTGTAAATTTCGTCGTATCATATCAGTTTTTAAAAATCCCTTTATCTTCTTAAATAAGTTTTTTTTCAGAACCGTTTCATGCAGATATATTTGGCCATTGATTAGGCTCATAGTCCTCTAAATATGCATTTGCGAGCAAGTTTTTTCATATCACAAAGGACAAAATTGAAAACCAACGATAATCTAACTATAGTGTAATGACAGTCCGGACTGTTCTGATCCCGAAACTGTTCCTGGAATGTGGCAGTTACACTTGCTTCATACACGGAGCAGCTATAGATTTTGAAGTAGAATTTTTGTGAAGGCCAACTTCTCTGCTTTGCGCGAAATTTAAACTTTTTTGACAAGCCATATATGTATGTACATATTGTCAACGAATAAAAAAATAAAAAAATCGTGCTCAAAAAAATTTCGATTAAAAACCCAGTGAGCATTTCCTGAAAGTTTCTATCAAATTTGAGTCATTTTCGGGTCGTACGCGGCCGCAGTAGTGGACTGGTCAGTAATCACTTTTTGTTGAAATCTTCATCCAAATGCTGGGAAGGATATTAAACACCTGTTTTCATTGCTTGGGAAAATGAAGTTATCATGCAATGCTAGCCAATCATTTTATTGCCATTTATTGCCTTTATGATATCATACTTGCTTGCTGACAGCTGTTGTTCGCTTGAACCAAAAGCCGGAAGAAAAGCTTACTGAATGCCCCCAAGGTTTTAAATCAAGCCTGTTGAATAGTAGATATACTGCGACTTATGAATGGCTTGCAAATAAATAAATAACGTTTGTCGTATACTTCTACTTAAAACGTTATTTAACTTAAACTGAATCACTGTTTTTTTAGTAATCGAATGCATTTTTGGCCAGACGACAGTAAATCGGAGCAAACCTTAAAAAGGGAGGACTTGACAGCTTCAATATGTTCATAATGCCCACCTGTGGTGTTTTAATTTCTTTGATACACTCATCTTCATAAGACCGAAGTATGCAGCACCGTGGAAGATTTCTCGCCTCAATCAGCTGTAGGATGAGCAATGGCAAAGTTAGGCCGAGTTCGGCTTCAAATTTCTGTATGCATCGGAATTTTCGATTAAAACATTTAATAAGCGAGATTATGATTTTTTTATCAGAAAAATAAATACCTCTGATATAATCATTTGAGTAAAAATATAGAAATCGAAAAGTATTGTAAAAATAATAAGCGATCGAAAAAATTTACAATAATTTTGAGGGCTATGATAAATCAGAAAAATAGTTATTATTATTGATCGACATTTTTTAAATCACTGAAAAATCTTTATTGCTAAAACTCATAATGATTACCATCTCTAGTTAGCAGTAAACAACTAATCTACGACTTTTGCCGATCCCTACTTCGGCTAGGGAAAGCGATGCCATTAAAGGCAGCTTTTGAAACCCATTAAAATATATATAAAAAAATATTTTAGATCAAAAATAATAAATTATTTTCTGTCTTTTTATTTTAAATTATATTTCATTATAAATAATAAAACGTTTAGTGTACAATATTATTAATATTTCAATGGGTAATAATCAATTTATGTCAATAAATAAAAATTTATTTGAAAAATGCCGACAAAAGGGTTAAATATACACGTACATACATACGAGTACATATGTAAATGCGCGTATCACGTGTCTCAATTGAAATTGTATCATCTCGTTCTATGAGAGACAAACAAAAAGTGCCAATTTGTATTAATTGATGCCGTCGTCATGAACTTGAAGTATTCTAAATATATAAATTGAAATAAATGAAGTGCTATAAATGCAGTTAGAGCAACAAAATGAAGAAAAAAAAACAATAAAACAAGAAATGCCATGAGTAAATAAGCCAGTGTTTGTTGTTGTATTAATTATGATAGATAACTTTATAATAATTTATACTTCTATAGAGATTAATTTTACATATATAAGAAATAGATATATATTTTTTAGTAGAAACTGTGTCATAAATAAATGCCGTTTTTCGTCTTATGCATTTAAAGTTTAATTCATTTTATTGCAGCTTTTAGCATACATACATACATACTCGTGTGTAGATATATACCATAAGTAGATATACCTATGTATATTGTATATAAGAAAGTTAATTAATTTAAGCGAAAATACCATATGAATATTAAATATGTAAGCACAATTAACTATATGTATGTATGTAGTATACGTGTCTACTTGTTTAAAAGTGTCTTTGCATATCTCAAGATAATTATGCATTTAGTATCAAAACGATTTTAAATAAAACTAGTCAAATTTGACAGTAAAAGTGGCAGTTTTATTCCTTTATTACCACTTTTTAATTGGTGTGTGGGTACGTTTTATGATAAATATGCTAATGAGCGCGTTTGTATGTGTCGGCAGAGAAACAAACATACATGTATGTGTGTATAGGGTTTTTCATTTCGGGGTCTGAATCGAAACAGGATTGTCCGCATAGACTTAAGACTTTACATATCAACACAGGAAATAGTCTAACGATGTGATAACACACGATCTTGGTGGCCAATCGACTGGTCCAAAACGTGAAATTATCTGCTCACCGAAGTGTTGTCTTAACAAATCCATTGGTTCATGCGATGTGTGGGAAGTGGCGCCTTCTTGTTGAGAACAAATGTCGCCGATATTACCAGCTTTAATTTCTGGCATCAAATACTCGGTTATCATGACGATAATGGTCTCCATTGCCGGTTACGTTCTCATTGACATAATTTTTGAAGAAATATGGATCGATGATTCCACCAGCTCACAAACGTTACCAATCCGTGGTTTTTTCTGCATGAAATGGCAGCTCTTAAAACTCATCAGGTTGCTCTACGTCTTAAATGAGGCATACCCATTGAGCCAGATGGACCTCATCGCTGAACAAAATTTGGCTCGGATCTTCTTGGAACTTTTCAGTAGCCCATAGAGGAAAGTGATGTCGCTTGGGAAGATCGAGTGGCTTTAGTTCTCACACAATTTCGCAATTATTTTAAGATCTCGATGAGCTGCGAAGGGGGCCGAATCGACTCTTTACGGTCTTCGTGTACACTCTCAGCTACGGCCGCTATATTTTCTTCACTGCTTGCTGGACGTGATTTATTCGGTCGAATACATATTATACATATTAAAAATCAAAATAGTATTTGGAGCTCCGAGAACCTCCAACGCTTACAAAAAATTACTGGGTTCTTTTTTGTCCGGAGGTGTGATTCAATCTTACTTCTTTGACAGCGACAATAGCGAGACTCTCACTGTCAATTCGAAGCATTATGGTCATATGATAATCGACTCTTTTTGGCTCGAAATCGAAGAACACGAATATGGCTTTACAGTGAGAGAAATTTCCCGGCCGCGTAATCTATCATCTTCGCGATGCCAATTGGTCACCAAAGATCGTGTGATTTGACACAGTTGGATTTCTTTTGTGAGGCTACGCAAAATATTATGTTTATGTGGATAAACCTTTAATTCTTGGCTGAGATACCACCCAATATGTACCAAAAAGTGGTCGAAAATTACCTAGAACTGATGGAGGTTAGCAAAAATTCGCGAAGCGGTCATTTTAATGATGTAGTGTTTCGCATATAAAGCATTTTCGAAAGCGCTGAATGGATAACCCTGGTATATAAATACAAACTAATATAATATATGCACGCTTTTTTAGTAGGTAAGTGCGTACGCACTTAAGCATTCATCGTCAATTTGAATGAATGATTTTTGAATTTTTTAATATGCACATAGCAACATGCATACACACACATACATACATACATACATGCATACATGCATACACATAGTAATAAAAGCTATCAATTTCAATTATCAAAATATGGGAATTTGAAATATTTTGTAGGAAAACGACAAAAAAAAAAAAAAAAACGAAGAAATAAAATATTCGGCTATTAGCCGCGAGACATTGGACGCGCAAAATTAATTGACTTTCAACAAAAGTTGTCTGGCTCACAATTAGCCTACTATTGTGGCGAGTGGTCATATCTCTCAGATCTTTATCGAAAATATTTAACGATCGTCTAATATTCGCTCGACCCAATTGCACACTATGTTCATATACCATACATCTACGAGTATGTACATACATACATGTGTTTCGACTACTGTATGAATGTTAAGTGTCAGACACTTTGCGACGTGGGTCAATGCCACAAAGCAAGTGGACATGCAATCGGCGCTGAGTATTGTATTCACTTGTTAAACCAGCTGGGAGTTCATCTGATATAATAGACTGGGTTGGATATGTTGGCGTGTTTGGAGTCACTTTTGGTAGGGTGATAATTGGAAATATGCATACCAATATCCTTGTTAGCATCCTTATCGTTTGTACGTTGCGTGCAAGGTTAGTCTACATAGGTTTAGCTGATTACCTCCTCACCTAGACGATGCTAGGGCGTTAGTTTTATCAGAAGCACTACCATGTACACTTGCTGATCTGCCTCTAGTTTGCAGAACATTTCGTTTCCTTTAGCAACTTGTAGTAGACGCTTCGGGCTCTTAACCTCTACAGACTGAAGATCCTACAAATTACACTCGACACTCCTCTGCTTGCATCAAGAGGCATCAACTCTATTCTATACCTTCCTTGCATTTTGTGCATTTATTGTCTTCATTCATACCTAATTTAAAACCATGCGACGCCAACAAGCAGTGCCATGTTAACAATCCTACTAGTAGGCTAGAGTCTGACCTATTGGTTGCTAATAGAAACTTAGTAAGTCTTGTGTCATATGACCCTCGATACCCATCCGTCTTGGTTTTCAGTAAGTGTCGATTTTATATTTCTCTACAACTCTTTTGGTTGTCCCTTTTCGATGTATATCCACTTCATACGGCATGCTAGTAAGACTTGTATGGCTCCGCGGCCGTTATTTAATATGGTAAATATCTCGTCTTCGAATATACTGCACTGGTTAGGTAGCTTGAATGATCACTTCATTTCTGGAAGGTCATAGTAAACTGCAGCCCTCACTCTGCCGTTCATTTTAAAATTATCCTTAAAGATGTGAAGAGCCCTGTCGGTAAACTTGAGTACTTTGTTCCACCATTTTGCGTCTATTATAGCCGTCGGAGTTTTCTCTGAAGCCAAGATGAAGAAATGTTTGGTCACAATTTACTAAAGGACAGGCTTAGACTATGCGCTGAATGTCCAAAGACAGAACGATGCCGGTGTAATGCAGTTATTGGAACTCTGCACTTGAAAGCTAGAGGAATAATTTCCAGTGGCAATGTATTTCATATATATGTACATAGGTATACATCTTCTTTACTTCAAGATTTTCAGTTGAGTACGTTTCATCGAAAATAGTTGATGGATTTCCTTTCCTTGCTTGGAGATGAACGTTATGGCGTCTGGATTGATTTATTAATAGACTCCTTACTTGGAGAGCCATACGACATGGCTGTCCTAATGGACGCCAATGGTAAATTCCAGCATTGTAGAAATGTTTTGGAAAAGATCAGAATAGAGTTTCAGATTTGGTTCAAGTATTTGTGCCCCCTTAGCCTAGTGGTTAGGACTGCGACTGGCATGTGGGAGATCACCGGTTTAATTCCTAGCCCCACACCTATATTTAAAATTATAGAAATTTAATTTTGGCCATCGGCTGGGAATGTCAACCCCTCCGAGTAAATTAAATCATGAAATATGAAAAACTTACCAAAAATCCGTCAGCCGTTCGTAGGTGAATTAGAATAAGCAGTGTTATGAAAGAACAAGAGATTTAAGAAAACTATACATAACTAACCGAGTGGTTAGCATTCCGAAGGCAAGGGTTCAAGTCCTGGTTCGACCAAGATCCAAAATTATAAAAAAATAATTTTTCTATTTGCGGTCACCCCTCGGCAGGGGATGTCAAGCCTTCCGAATGTTTTTCTGACATGAAATAAAAAGCTCCTCATCAAAATTTATCGGCTGTTCGGAGGCGGCTTAGTAAAACTGTACTTCTTTTCCCTTGTTGGAAAAAATATAAAGACACATACCACAAATTGAATGAGGAGCTCAGCAGAAAATCGCTGTAGCGGTTGTAAAGAGCCAATTATATAATGATCAGCCCAGGTGAAGAGGATTAAGCTAGCTGTCATTATGCATTCCATTTAAAATCAGAACTTTATCGATAATCCCAAGAACCAAAACTTCGTTTTTCAAGGTGTTACAATATCAGCTTTACAAACTCAACAATAAAAAGCGGTGTGCTAAAATGATTCTATGTATTGGCCCAGACAATTTTAAAAGCAGGGAATCTCATCCTCTATGACTTCAGATATTTGGCAGGTAGGTACGTTAGGAGTATCGACACACTTAATCAAAGATATATTCATTGTGATACCAAGAAAATTTTTCTGACTCTACGGCTGCTGTTCCATCCACTTGGAGTAACCTATCAATTTCTTAAAAGGGCTCTAGACTAGTATATGTTATCTTATAGGGTAATATCTTAACAGGATTCCAATTAACCTTGAAACATACTCCTATCAGGGAGTATAAGTCCTATCCGGTTCTTTTTTTGTCAAGTTTGCCTTGAATTGCGGCATAACATTTTTTCCCCTACCTCAACGTTGGCTGTCTCTTTATAAATGTTTTTAAAAGCAGTTAGTGACATTTTATATCAGACAAAAGGCAGACTAATGTGTTCTTTACCTAGAAGGACATAGGTACTTTACATAACAAACTCGTCGGCCTGTAGAGATCTAGGACAGTTCGACACGACTTTGGAATTCACCGTGATTGAGCCTAGAGCTGTTATTGCTCCCTGACTGTCACTGTAGAAGAAGATATCTTCTCCTGAGTACTTGTTCGCAATGAGTTTTATAGCTTCCATATTAGCCAAGATTTCAGCTTGACATGAGATACTAAATCTAATAATTATTTGCCCCAGAGAGATGTCGGCCAACAATTTCTTCATGGACGTGATTTAGGGTCAAAGGTGAAAGACAAAGTTGAGATGCTCGCGATCTTTATTCAAATTTGTACTATATTTTAATTTCTGCTAAACGCGAAAACGATCTACACGATCTTCACTAAACTCATGTTTCATAGAGCCAATACATTAATTTAGGCGAGTGGCCTTTAATCTTGCTGATAACACATCTGAGACTTTACATTAATCTCCTTTGGTCTTCAGTCAGTGTCTTTCTTTTATGTCAGCTTTTTCTCAAAGAAACCTAAAAACCTTTTTTATGCATATAATGAACTAATGTACTTCCTTTGCTTGGAGGGGATCGACCGACCGGTTAGCTGTTATAGGGATTTTGATTTAATCCTTAAGAAAGCTCTTGCCAATAAAAACAATTCTGCCTCGCGTCACACAGACATACATATGCCGATTCTACGTGTGCCGGAGTAAAAGTTTAATTCAATTTTAAAGCAAGAATTAAATGATAAGTTTCCCATTCGTCATTCCTCCTTTAAAAATATTTTTAAACACATCAAAGGACCAACTTATTTATTGCATGCAAAGCTACTTTGAAATGTCAAAAATAAATATGCAATGTAAGACATTTAAAAATTAAATTCACGATAAATATAAAAATAAAAATATTGAAAGCGTTCTTTTTACCACATTAATTACTATCCACCGTAAATGACACTTAATCCCACTCAATGCAATATGCGACACTCGGCACCACCGCCACCACCACCGCCACTACCGCCACCACCGCCACTGCAATTGCAAAAGCGTGCATTGCGTTGCGATGGCGATGGTGTTGACATGTGCATCACCTCCTGCTTAACGGTATAGCCACGTAAAATATTATCGCCACTGCAGCAATTGTTGCAAGCACCACAACCAGCGCCACCTTTGCCGGTTTTACATGCCACTTGAGTAGGGTTTCCCTCCTCATCACCGTCAAATTTGACACAACGCGTGGTAGGACATTTCTGAGACAGAAAAAAGAGAAAGGTGAAATTGCATATTCTCCATTGCAAAATAATGAGTTTAACCCATGGACACGCACCACAACCACCATCGGACGTCCTTCATCGTCGTCGAAGCCCGAGTTGTCACAGCTGCAGCAGTCCATTTGTGCTTGTTTGCGTATTATGTATTTCGCCAGGCAGCAGATGATGAGCTAAGGAATACAAAAACAAATAAAAGAAGAACAACAAATGATATATGCAAATAACGGTCATCCACGTGCTGGTAACTCACATCCAATTTGAAGGCGACCAACACGAGCGCAATCAATATGTAGAGTATTTCCCACATTTTAATCGTAAAAAGCGGCAGGCAACCCTCCGTGTTGATCTGTGATAGCGTCAAGAAGGGTATGCGGCTGTTATCGGTGCGTGGTATGTAATTCTCGAAGCATGTGGCACAGGTGTGCTTGCAGCATGCATATGGCGCTAAAGCCGTCTCACCGCTATAAATCAATAAAATGCGAAAATAATTCGATAAACAACACTCGAAGAGAACGCCTACAACAACACACACTTTACCTGCTTGTCGTTTGACATTGCGTGGCCTCCGTTGGCATCCACGATGCCTTCATCCAATCTTTATAACTGTGCACGCCACAGCACTCCTTATGATATTGCAAACCGTCCCACAGTAGTTTCCACTCGGGGCATGTATAGTATAGATCGATGCCCTTAAGCAGCGACATCTCGGCGGTATTCTCTAGCGCATCCGCGCAGGTGATCAATGACCAAATGGTGCCGAAACCGCAGATAACTACGACGAAGCAAAAGAACATCCAAAGATTGAGTAGCAAGTTGACATTGGGTGAGCAGCGTCGTGACCACAGTGACGACCACATGGCAATACTGCAGGCATAGACGACCATAAGTTGAAAACCCAATATGTATGTATTGAAGAATTGTCCGCCCAACATTTTTCGTTCGACCTCCGCCATGTAAGCGCCGAGTATGCGTTGATAAATAGCTGTTACGATTATAATGCCCAAGCCGAGGAAGACTTCCGACAACAAGAGTATCGTGAGATAGACGCGTGCGCGACCGAACGGCTCCTGCATTTGGGCATCGTTCAAAATAAATTCAAAAAAGTGAAAAGAAAACTGCTATTGCTCTGTAGTTGTCACAGAATGTCAGAAGTGGGAATAAAGCGATGGGTTGCCTCTTAAACAAAGAAAAATAAAATAAAAATATTTTCATTGAACACAAAATTTTATTTCTTTCGGTTTTTTGTGTTAAGTTTGCTAAAGTTTTAATAAAGAAATAAATAATTTATTATCTTTTAATTTCTCTTCGGCTAAGTCAAAACATTGAGTACCTAGTAAGTTATTTCTAATAGTGGCGATTCGAGGGTTGACCCAAGTCCTTAAAGAGCGGTGTATTCAAAGGCAAACAACTTAAGAAAAAAGTAAGAGCCCTTACCAAGCCAAATTTAAGGGCATCTATAATCCAACTGTTCAGAAAAAAGTAGCAGTGTAGATTTGTCCAAGTGGATAAGGGAGGCGAATTTCTTTGCGACTCTGACTCGTATCAAAAATGGGAATCTGAGGCTGCCTCGCTTAAACAACATTTATCGTTTACTCCACCACGTCACACTCCGGACTCTACTTTTCTTAAATGAAAGGCTCCAAGCGACTCTACCCTTCTTCCCAATATTCTGTCGTATTTAAATATGTTAGCAGTGCAAGTTGCGAAGCAAAATTCCTGACCATACCAGCACTTGAAAAACAATGTATTTAATTAAATATATTTTTATTATTTATTTATGGTTAACCGACTTCAGTAAGGTTTGCGTGATAAAAAAAAAACATCGAAAAAGCCTTTGTTAGTATATTTCAATATCTCGGTAATGTCCACATATTTATTATTTTCTATCTCGCAAATCCAGTAATCCGAAAACATGCATACCATAAATACGATGAGAAGTGGCATAAGAAAAGATAAAGGTCATGTGACTATTCCCTCCAGATTTACAGAAAACCGTCAATGTCAATAAAGAATTGATAATTTGATAAAAAAAAATATCCGTTGTGGAAGATCTAACTCAGAACTAAGAATAAAGTCTACAGGATATCTGTAATGAAAATGTTAACCGTAAAGTAGAACGATAGCCCACCTCCGAGAGCTTCATTTTGAAGGTATTCATAATCCTATTAGCTTTGTTACAACTGTAAACTTTATATTGGTCCTTAGGTAATGTGATACTGTGGAAAATTCAATACCAAAGGCTGACAGACGCAGAGGCGATTAACAGTGAGCAAAATTTTAACACCAAATTATATCAAAAATCAAAATATTTGTCACTTTAATTAGAACTTATACATACATAAATACTTCTAAATGACCATCTGTAAATTAAAAAAAAAAAAACAACAACAAATTATTTTTATTTTCAAATAAATATTTCCTTTGATTTCCCACCATTTCAAATCAAGAAATATTGAATGTATATTGGATTTTGTCTTTACTAATTATGATGTAGGTAATGTTGCAGCAACACAATATTTGGGCAACATGTTGCGTTTCACATTGAGAACAGTTAATACCTGAAATGAATCTTAAAATAGCAATTTACTTCTATCGGTCCATAGTAAAAGCCAGCTAGTGTCGAACTTTGCTTCATAAGTTATACGCGAACTCTGGCGTGCAATCGATATTGCGGTGAATGTCGCGTCGGTGTTTGTCTGTGATAATTTTGTCAGCGGTAAGTGGCTGTAATGCATTAGCCACTACTGTAGCGAGTAAACTCTTTCTTTGTTTGCATGTTCGGCCGCTATAGGCGAGTGATTAGCAGTGTATTTCTAATATTTTTCAAAATACAAATGGCTAATAAATATATCAATAAAAAACTGAGTTACTGTTAAGAGTAAACTGAATCGGTTACAGATTATGTAACGCTTTGCTCGTTCCACCTCAACTATCGCTACTATAAGTGTTGTCGAAAGCCCACACGTTCTCAAGAGTTGGGACTTTTTCGGACTACAATTCAAGAACACGACTTGGACAATACCTATGTATGTGGTTTCAACAAGATTTTGCCACATGCCACACAATACCAACAAGTATAAATTTACTACGAGCGAAATTTCCCGGCCGGCGGTGTCAATTGGCCAACGAGATCGTGCGATTTGACACCATTGGACTTTTTTTGTGGGGAAATACGCGAAATACCATATAAATTTTTAACTCTTTACTGAGATACTACCTAAAATATGCCAAAAAGTTATCGAAAACTACCTCGTGAAAAAAATTATTTTAAATGCACTTTGTTTATGTTTACCTTTGAAATCGCAAAAGGGATAATCTTCTAAATACAAGAGGCTTCGCCCTGAATGACTTACGGACCAACCCACAGTGGTTTACACTGATCGTAGGGCCTGAAACTTATGATCGTATGTACCGATCGATAATTGTGGATTATATGTTGGTTGCTTTTTGCCTAAGTCAATATGTGTAGAACTTTTCTTTATCGAAGTGTATCAGGTTCGATCTGTTGGAAAAAATCGTATTCATAGTTCTATTTGCTTAATAAATGTAATGTGAGTTGTGTAAATATCAGGAGATTTGCTTCAAATTTGAAACATAGAAAGCTTCTTGCCTTGGATAATATGTGGAAAACTTTTCTCTCTTTATCCTATATTTATAAATAATAGTTAATAACTTATAATAATATAAATAACGTAAAGAGGTAATACAAATCTTATTAAAACGGAGAATTCCATGAGGACGAAGTCGCGGGCAACCTTTGGTATTAATATAATATATATAGTTACGCTTTTGGACTTAAATATATTCTGCAAGGGAAAAAGCAATTTTGTCAATAGTGGACACCCTAATGTGCATAGACTTTATGTGACAGGGAGACAATATAAACTGCACTCCCACTAAAAGGTAAAAAGTTTTAAATTTATATTTTAAAATAAAGGTAACATTTTTGTAACACCTATTTTTAGTCTTTTGATGCATACGGAATTTGTTCAATATTTCAAGGTGGGAAGTGTTCTTAGTTCATCTTGCCTACTTGATTTTTCAGTCACTTCTTCAACTTCATTATCTCAATTGTCGTCACATGTGTACAAGTATATCCCTGATTGTTCGTTTATTTTGCCGAGACAATCATCATTTCCGAAAATGGCAACAAGCCGCCAATCTTATTGTATTCAATTAACTGATTGACTGGCTGTGTGAACGGCCTTTTTAGTATCATATTAGTCACATACTTTCACGCAGCCACATGTATTTTTTTTATAGTCTTTACTTATTAAGAGTTGCTTAACCATATCGATAACCGCATACCGGCATTTCTACCGTTTTTTTCTTTTGTTTTGTGTATCTTCAATCTCTTCGCGACCTTGCACTGCGTCATCACTGGCCAACGTATCGCATCTTATGATCGCAACTTAAGTGTTCGTGCTTATAAATAGTACGAGCGTTTGTATTTATGTATATTGCGTGTCTTCATTTGCACCTATGAGCTTGCAAAGATACTTTCGTACTAGTGCAGATTTATGTATATACGCGGTTTGCTCTTGCTATTTCGGGATTTGGCGATTCTTTATTGTAAAGTTCGACATTTTTAATGTTTACAATCACCTAAAATATTCACCTTGGCCAAAAAATGTATGGACGTGGATTAACTCAGCACCATTCCATCGCTGAACCTAATTCAGTTATTGGCGATGAAGCTCCATCAAGGAAGAGTGTTTACCGATAATATGATGATGAATTCAATCGAGGCCGTAGATTACTCCAAGACGAATTTCGTGTAGATCGTTTAGGTGTGCGCAAAAAGCTCTTCATGAGACCTATCTGGAGATTGAGATAACTATAGGCTTTAGTGGGATCAGTATATGTACATTCAAAAGGCTCGCGTCGATTGGTTGAGAGAAGTATTCAAAAAACGTCTGTGACATGTTGTTGTTGTTGTTGTAGCTTAAAAAATATTCCCCAAAGTAGTTTTTGGAGAATATTGTGGAAGTGACAGTCGTTGTCCGGATAAAAATTCAAGTCGTTCCGGTATAAAGACCAGACTGTAGCGGGAGCTTTTGGATTTTGGTCACCTCTTACGATCTACGATCAAAATGAAAGTCTGTCCCCTCAATAAATCCGAAAATACACGACTCTGGCAACAAGTATACCGAAACGTCCGAAATGTTTACATTAGTAGTGAGAGCATCGACTGTTAACATAACATTTTCTGTTAAATTACCGAAAGTGAGTTAACTCACTTTGAAAATTGAGTTAACACACTTTTACACAACAACAAACACATGGGAATTTCGCATTAAATGCGATGTTTAAATGCATTCAAGCTAAACTGCAGTGAACGTCCGGTGGAAATAGGCTATAAGAAGCACTGCCAAGCAATTGGTTGCCTGTTTTATTGGAAAAACTGGACATGTCGCAAACATACCAATAGGACAACGCAGAACAGTTAATTCTGAGTGGTATAAAACCATTTGTTTGCCAGTTGCCTTTTAAGAAAATGTGAAAGACTAGCCACCGAAGACGGATCACTCTTCACCACCACAATAAAAGCTCTCACACATCAAGTGAAACAATTGCACCAAGGGTCCTAATTTGCCACCGAATGACTCGTTTTTTCCCGTACATAAAAAATAAATTAAAATGTCAACGTTTACCGACACCTGCAGAGGCGGTTGATGTGTTCAGAATTTACGTTTTGAAGACACATCCCTCAAGCAGATTGACAAAAGTGATTCAACAATTACTTCAAGCGCATGCAAAGTGTATAGATCTTAATGGAGAATATTATGAAAAACAATAAAGCGATTTTCGATGATTAATATTTGTTTTTCTTTTCTCTAATCCCGACATATAAAAGGCAACCCTCGTATAGTATGTGTATATATTTTTTTATTATGTATTATTTTCCCAAACAAGTTCTTTCTTTCTTGCGAATTACGAACACACACAATCTGATTTTCTTATAGCCTTTACCTACCATCCGCCGGCTGACCGATACACGTAAGATCGGATTTTTGATCTCGTTCTCTGAATACGTTTGCCGATGTTGATATAAAATTATACGAATTCATACGCAATATTTTAGTTTAAACGCGTCTTTTCGCATAGGAAGTTTGCGTTTTTTTTATCGAACTGTGCAAATTTTGAGAATTTTAAGAATTTTGTGAAAATTCAAAAAAAAAAAAAACGAAAAACGAAAAAATTAATTAAATTAAATTGTTATTTTGTTTCGAGCGCGTGTTGTTTACATAAACGAGTATATACAATATTTTAAACATACAAACATTTATTGTTTTCCTCACACGCAGTTGCCGTGTTCGTGGAGTGGATATAATTGAATTTTCGTTGCGTTGAAAAGTTCATACGAAATTCCCGGTAAAAATCAATTTATAATTAGCCATAAGCAAAGTGAAACGTTGTAGAAGTGTTAAATGCTCAGAAATAATAAAGGAAAATTTACCATAACGCCAGCCAGACATGTATACAAACATACATACTTAATTTATTATTGACTTGTTCACCTTGAAAAACGGTGTTTTTTTTTTGTTTTGTTTGGGGTACATCACGTCGTGTTTGGTTGTAAGTATGTAAAAAAGTGTATATACATATGTTTGTGTGAATTTGTGCTGAATTTTAATAAAAGATATCATTAATTATATGGTGAGGATAGAGATGCGCTTTTATGCACTTAGCAATGCATTTTAATGGCGAAGAGATCATTCAGTTCCTGTTGAAAGCCGTACAGTCATCTGATTAACTGCGGTGAAGATCAGACAATTGCCACAGAAAATCTCTTAATGACTGGGATGAATCAACGTTGTATGTATGTAGATCAAAGGGAAGACATATTTTCTTTTTCAGCATTTTAACTGAGATCTTGCATTATTAGTAAGACTATAACGTCATACGATCTGCAAGTTGTTTTGTGGAATGTTGGTCATGGTTTAAAGCTGAAGCCATTCACAGCAACTCGGATTGACGCATGGAACGACATCGCTTAACTTTATGGGTTCATGTCGGCGACGTTTGGTTTCAACAAGATGGCGCCACTTCCCATCAATCAATGGATTTATGGAGAGAACACTTCGGTGAGCAGATAATTTCACGTTTTGGACCCCGAGATCGTGTGGGGAACTATGCGGACAATCCCGTCTCGATTCAGGTCCGGGAGCAAAACATCACGCCTGCCATTCACCAGTTACCAGTCGAAACGGCAACCTCTCCGAATGTATTTCTGACATGAAAATCAAAAGCCCCTCATCAAATTCATCAGCCATTCGGAGGCGGCTTAGTATAAACTGAAGGTCTCACCATTTGTTGGAAAAGCCTTAAGACGCAAAACCACAATTTGGAGGAGGAGCTCGGCTGAAAGTCACCATATATATATATGTATATATAATACACCGAAAAATATTAATCTTCCCTATAGGTAGGCCGGCAAGTATTAAATATTTGCATAGACTTCAGAAAAGCTCGTGATCTGTAAATAATTTATTCGTTGTCATGAATGTTTCGTAATCAAAGATTTCTTCCACAAAAGTTATATAAATTATTGTTTTATTACTTTCAAGAATTCGCTTTAAAATTTTTCAGTATGCTCGTATGCAAAAATAATATTTAAATATATATGTATAACGAGATATATCTATTCAGAATCATGGCTACATAAGGGAGCCTCTATTACTCACTAGGAATGCACACAGATCATAAAAATATACAAAAAGTTTATTGGAAAAATATTCTAAGATATTTACTATTGTGCTCCTAGAGCTCTTTTCGAAAAAATTCAATACTTAATACTTAGATAAATAATAAGAAGAACTCAATTATACCAACTAAGTATTCTGTAATAGGTAAGGTGCGCTCAGACAATTAATTACGGTAAACATATCACTCACATTGTTCTATCTAACGTTTAGTTTTGCGTACATATGTAAATGTATTTACATTGCATATACGAGGGTTGCCTTTTATATTTCGGAATTAGGAAACAAAACTAAATACTTATTATCCAGAATCGCTATATTGTTTTTCAAAATATTCTTAATTAAGATCTAAACACTTTTCCATGCGTGTTAACCAATTGTCGCATCACTTTTGTCACTCTGATTGAGGTATCTCCAAATAACTTGCGTTCTGAACGCATCAACCGTCTCTTCAGGTATCGATTCGGCTCATCTTTAAACACCCATACAATCAACTGCTGTACATGTAAATCCACAATTCATCTGTCACGATGTAACAGAAGTGTTTCGAGGCCCTGCTTTCTTAATATCTTAACTTCTTTTTCTACCAATCGACACGAACCTTGTTCTAAGTGACTGACAATCCCACTAATACTTACAGCTGTCTCAATCTCACGATAGGTCACATGACGATCTTGCAACATCAGTTTGCGCACAGCATGAATAGTTTTCGGATCAACAACTGATTTTGTACGACCTGCACGAAATTCGTCTTAGAGTTATCTACGACCTCAACATTTTGAGTACGTATAACATCAAAAAAAAACTTACGGTAACTTACAGTTACGGATAGATTGCAACATTAGGGTTGCCAAATTCCAAAATATAAAAGGCGACCCTCGCAATGTTATATATTGCCTACATTGAATTACCGTGAAGATTTAGTAATTAATTTATTCTCCGTATAACTCGTAAATAACCCATCTGTGATGTAATGAATTACATACTCGTATATTTAAGAAGAGTAAAACTCGCATCGAATAAGTCGTGCTGCTCGTTACTTTCGCTACTCCCAGCCACATTGATAAAATGATGATATTCGTGAAGTGTTTTTTATGTTAATTAAAATGTATAAATCTTAGCTAATTTAACTAACCTTAAAAGTTAGCTTAATTTAATGAAATTCATTTTGATTTGATTACTTGTTATTAAATAATTAATTTAAACCAATTTAATTCAATTTTAATTTGTATACCCTTCATGTATATGAAATGGTAAATTACCTTGGTCTGAAGTATGTAAGCCCATGAAAATTTATATCGATTGCATCAGAACGACGACTTGAGTTGATTTAGTTGATTTTAGTTATTCATTTGTACATTAAATTTGTCAAAATAAACATTGCCACCGAAAATGATCGAAATTGGAAAACTTCGTGATATTTAATTCTTAAATGAAATTCCACAAGTTTGATGTGGTTATTAAAAGCATCAGAACTTTCAGCACGACAGTATTTTTTTATGTGTTAATTTAATTTAACTTTTTTTTAACTTAGTTTAATATAATTTAATTTTATTTTAATTTAATTTATTTTAAATAAATTTTATCTCTTTGTACTCATTTCTATTTATTTGTTTATTTCTTACTATTCTTTTTTTAATTTATTTATTTTATTTTCATTTGATTCATTTTTATATTTTAATTTATATTATTTTATTTTATTTCGTTATGATTTATTTCATTTTTCTAATATTTAATTATGTTATATTATTATATTTTTGATTTTATTTTATTTTATTTTATTTTATTTTATTTTATTTTATTTTATATTATTATATTTTTGATTTTATTTTATTTTATTTTATTTATTTTATTTTATTTTATTTTATTTTATTTTATTTTATTTTATTTTATTTTATGTTATTTTATTTTTGTTTTATTTTATCCTTTTTGTTTTCTTTTTGGTATTTAATTTTATTTTATTTATTTTATTTCATAAAAGTTTTTATTTAATTCATTTTATTTATTTAACTCTATTTTATTTTAATTTTTTTATTTAGTTTTTTGTTATTTGAATTTATTTTATTTCATATTAATTTATATAATTTTAAATAATTTATTTTTTTTCAATTGATTTTATTTTTAATTTTCTACTTTTTAATATTTAATTTTTTTATATTATTTTATATTAATTTTAATTTATACAGTTTAAGTTTTTTATTTCTTTTTAAACTTTTTATTTTTTTGATATAATTATATTTGTGAAAAGGTAAGAAATTAAAAATTAAATACAAAAAAAATGAAATAAAACTAAATTTTTAATTTTTTTATTTAGTTTTTTGTTATTTGAATTTATTTTATTTCATATTAATTTATATAATTTTAAATAATTTATTTTTTTTCAATTGATTTTATTTTTAATTTTCTTCTTTTTAATATTTAATTTTTTTATATTATTTTATATTAATTTTAATTTATACAGTTTAAGTTTTTTTTATTTTTTTTTTTTAATTTTTACTTTTTTATATAATTATATTTGTGAAAAGGTAAGAAATTAAAAATTAAATATAAAAAAAGAAATAAAACTAAATTTTTAATTTTTTTTAATTCATTGTATATTTAATTTTTAGTTTATTGTTTTTTCACTATTTCATTATTTTTTGTCAATTTTGTTTCACTTAATTTTATTTATATACGTTACAAGCATAATTTTATATGAATGAAATATAAACAGTAATTGTAATTTCAAATTATATGCATTGTATCTAATTTAATAAATAGGGAGCTGCATCAACAAATTTATTATTTTCATACAAATATACAAGTGTGTATAAATATTAATGTGTGTTTAAGTTTGCGTGCAGTTCAGTACGCATTTACTAAATATACATACCTACATATATAGACTTAGGCTCATATTGGTATAAACAATGTATACAACGTGTACATACCTAGGTATGTACCAGTATATATCTATGTATTAGGCCTTTGAATACAATTGTTATTAATCTGCCGGTGTTCCACTCAATGAGCTTGTCATATGCGATAAGCATGTATACAAATGCATAAATATATAAAAATGTATAAATTAGTCAGCCCCAGAAATACGCTTATATTTGTGTATAATATAATATATATACATATAGTATATACCTATGCATTAGGATTTAAACAAATGTTTTGAAAGAGAGTGATGAATTGAAATCACAGTACGAGTATTTGCCATATGTCTCTTTCCTTAATTATACATACTTACATGAACCAATAGATATAGAATACGTCAGACAAGCACAGTGGTATAATTCTCCTACGTACATATATGGGTGATAAAAATCAAAAATGTCCAGAAGGATGTAGTTTAATTGTAAATCTCTCTCAAGTAATAAGTTTTAAATCATATTGTATAAGAGATAAACTTTTTACTAAGTGTTTTTTCTAAACTAGGAATATTGAATAAAAGAAACTCGATTTCAATTCATAAACAGCAATTTCAACAATTTTTAAGTAGAATAATATATGTACATGATAGCTAGAAGGGCCTTACTGGCTCGCTCTTGTATTCTACTCATCGTTCCTAAAACGAAAAAATAAATGCTGTTCACACAGGCGGCCAATTAGCTAATTGCTTATTAATGGGAAATTCAATAAGTCTGCTTAGTGAATAAAGGAATTTCAAGAAAACATTTTTTTTAAAAATTTACGTGTTATTTAAATCAAATAGAAGGAAAATGAAAAATGCTTAGAAAATGTAAAAGAATTTTAATTTAATTTAGATTAATGACCAATCCAAATAAAAATTATTATTCATAAAAATATCGGACTAAAAAAACTGCACTGTTATATCGCTGGTGAGCTGACATTATTTCTTTTTATAGTCAATTGAGGGAAATTATGTTTAATATTTCTATTAAACACCATAATAAAATTATTTTTAAGGAAAAACATTTTCAATAAAAGTTTAAATTCAGTTTCGTCTGCCGTCAGACATAGCAATTAATTTATTTTAAAATGTTTAATTACAATAATAATAACTAAATTAATTAACAAAATAAGATTCTTTTTATTGAAATATTTTCTTAATTAATTAAGCTAAATAAATATAGATAAATAAAGAAAAAACATATTTTAACCCAAAAAAGATGCGATATTATACCACTGTGCGACGTTTACGGTGACTGTGACAGTGATTGTGCCGGCTGATAATTTTTTTACTATTTTTTTTTTATTTTTTTATATTTTTTAATACTTTTGTTTATTATTTGGCATTTCTGTTTTCGTATTGCAACAGTATGTGCGGCTATGTGGGTGTATAGTTCTGTTTGATTCAATAAACGCATAATAATAAAAGAGAATTGTGAAAAAGAAGAACCAGAAATTCATACACTCGTAATATGTATATACACATACGTAAGTATGCACACATATATACATACATATAGGTATATATATATGTAATAACCAACTTTGGTGGGGAGGAAGCGCTTGTAACTGTTGAACCCGTATTTTTTATGTATTAACACACAAATGTACACACTTACATACACGTATGTATGTACAACCAAACACACTGAATACCTAAAAAAAACAAACTATTGTACAAACGGCAAACGACATTCGGCGCGTCGTTGACTGCAAAGTCAATGTTGTTATTGTTTGTGGAACTGAAACCAGTGCCACCGCTTTGCGCTTTAACTACACGCTGAGGTGCCAAGTTCTCGCCAAATCGCAATAGACATCAGACGGGCATAGACGAGCACACAACAGAAAAAGTATTTGTACTACGACGTTCAATACGATTTTCAGGTTAAAAAAACTAAACTCTGACTGTGTAACAGGTAGTACCGCCGCTATACGTAGTGTTCGTTATTATGCGAATTAAGCGAAAAGTGCTTTAAAATTAATATAATTACAATTGGCAATTATTATAAGCATCTGTTAATAAATAAAAGTTATGAAAAATATCGTTAAAAATTATCTCTAAATAAAGTCAGCACAAAATAATTGGAAAAAATAGGAAAAAAATGTTAAAATTGTCTCTGTGTCAAATTGTATTGCATACAAAAAAATTTAATAATATTAAATTGTGTTTTTAAATCATATTATTTTTCCATTCTCTTTTGAAGTTCAAATATCAATTTTCAGGCTGTGTACTAAATATTTATTAGTGTTGAAAAGATAAATATAAAACTATAAAATGAAACTCTTCATCGGTTTACTATTGGCATCTGTGGCTTTGGGTGCTGTTTTTGGTTTACCAGGTGAGTAATAAAAATATTAAAAAAATTGGCCTTTATTATTGTTTTTCTTTTGGTATAAATAATGATATAATAATAATAACTATAATGATGAAATAATATAATCTGCATATATTTATATATATACATTCAAGTATAAACACAACTATATACGTGTAATAATATAAAGAATATGTACTCATTTAATCACTCGTCATGCATTTTAAAAGCAAATTGAAATGTACTACTATTTCACAACATCAATGAGATTGTAATTTGTTGTAAATGCAAATATTTTTTTTTTAATAAATTAAGTCAAAATTACTGAAAATTAAAAATATAATTTTTTATAAAGATCAATGAACTTTTGGATGGATTTGAATTTATTTTTGAAACACATTTTCCTTTCGAATTGTGAAATAGCCGAAAAAAGTAAAAATTCATTAAACTGCAAATTCGTTGGCAAAAGCGGACTTTACTCGGTAGCAGCCAAGCAACGACCGGCGAGTCCCCACATGTTTACTAGATGTGTTTTTAGAATTCTCAAGAATGTTGTGTTTTGAGTTGTGAAAGATCCTTGTTCCCTCAGCTAAGTCAAAGCTGTTACGTCATTCACGTTTTATCTTTTTAGGACGATCTAATAAATCATCATACTTGATTTATATTTTAAATATGCATACCCGATATACTCGTTCTGCAATCAAAAGGTTTAAGATGAGTGAAGGATTAGCTCTTTTGCATCAGAGCCTATTTCCGGGAACTGCCGGTATTTCCTCTAGGCTGACAGGGGCGTATGAGTATCCTCTTCACTGAGGATAAGATTATATCTATACCGCTTTTACTAGGTCGTCAGAGCTTGGCTAGTAATGCACAAGGTGTACCGTGATAGATATTGACATCCTAATGATCCATTTTAGGTGCTGGTTGAGATTTGACATTTGGTTTTTTAAATCATATTTCATAAGTTAAGAGTTTTCTTGAATCATGTAACTAACTGTGTCTCTTCTATTGAGGCTTTAATTTTGAGATACTGTAATTCTATAGTTATTCTAGCTGCTCTTAGAGACTTTTAATAACTTTTTCCATAACCATGGTTAAGCGGAAGATCTTCTATCTACTCTAGGGCAAAGTCAGGTGCTTACATAATCAGTTGGGATACAATAGTGCCGCTCTATAATTTCAATACCACAATAGTAGAACGATTGATATTTTGCCTTAAGGAGGCCTTAATTTCAGCGATAACCTGTAATTATTTATCGATTAGTAATTTTTGGTTTGCAAACAGCCAGTAGTCGCTGGAAACTTCAAATTTGGTGAATTCGAAGTTCAATTCATATAGTTTTTCCATTATATTGATTTACATGTGATTAGCTACGTTCTCTTGATAAAACAAATTTGGTCTTTTTCTTGGCAATTTTGACTTTCAAATGCTCCAATAATCAAAATTTCCCTTCTAGAGATAGTATAATACTGAGACCATAACTTCTCCAGCCGATTGTTGGGCATTCGGTCACTGTGGACGGGATTCACTAGTTGCTGGCCACTCAGATGACGATCGTTTCATTCGCAATATTTCTGTTTGTTTGAATCTGGTAAAGTTTTAAAAAGGCTAATAAATAAAATATATATACTAGACTTTGACTGCTCTTTTTCAGGTCATAAAATAGGTAAAAGGATTATCATAAATATCTCAAACAAAATTTCATAATGATAAACCAGGGTTCTTTAGTTTTGTTGGTAGCTTAGAATTGACTATCTCGTCTGAAAGCCTATATTGTTCTTTAAAACGAGAAATGGTTCGACGACTTTGAATGGAGAAACCATAGAAGTTTTATTAAAGATCATTTCAATAGAAATGTAAAATTTTGTAATAAAAATTATAACTTTTTGCTAAATAACTGCTTGGAGTTACTCCGCCAAAATTTCAAAATAGATTTTAAGTACATATCTGATTATTGTCTAAAATTAAGTTTAAAAAATTGTTGTTTCTTTATTTCTAAGACAGAATACAGTAGAGCCATAAGCTTTTCTCATCTATCTCATTCTCTCTATAGAGCGCTCAACATATATAATATATGTATAAAGCTTACGATTTTCTTCTCGATTTAGAGAGGGAAATTATAATTATAATTTGCTAAAACAGACCTTTTACCTTGCAATCATTATATAAAAGTGTTGATAAGAATTTACATTGAATATTCATGAACATAAATATAAATTTAGCTAGAATTAAAATTGTTTTTCTTGCACAAATAGATTTTTAAGAATATAAATATAAGTGTATTTTTTACATATTTTATTTTTATTTAAATAAAATTTTTATTTTTAGTTAATATAAAAACAGATGAACTTGTTGTGTATAATATTTTCGAAACCAAAATAAAAAAATAAAAATAAAGCAAAAACCAAATGCATGCTATTCTCCCAAGCCTCTATCGTCATGAAATTTAATGATGCACGCAAACTTTTAAAGCAAACAATACAATACATATTCGTACACATTACATATATACCTATATGCAATTATATATTTTAGCATGAATATTCTGTTAGTAACTCTACTTGTAATATTAAAATCGGCTTAAAATACGAAACATAATTTTTTTTCAGCATTACTTTTACAGTTTTATGGAAAAAGCAAAATACATTTTTTTTTTTTAAATCCATGAAAATCAATAATTAAAAAAATAAATATATATATTTTTATATTATCGAACATCAGCAGAAATATAAAGGTTAAAATATTCCTACGCGTGCGAGTGTACACTCAAATGCATGACCAAAATAAAAAAAAAAAACAAAAAAATATACAAAAAAAAAATGCGACAACAACAATGACAGCAACAACCTCAACAATCCAACATTGCCATCGATATTCACATTTGCATTCATATTCGCATTTTCATTTGCATTTACAGCAATGAAACTCATAATTTCCCCCTCTCCCCGCGGGCAAAGTCAGCGGCAAGCGCTTTGATGCAATGACTGTCCCTTACCGACGAACAAACGAAGGGGACTGACGAGCGAATTGACAAACGGACAGACAGACAGACTGACTGCCTGATGCAGTGATTTACAGTGAATAAATATAAATGAACGAGAAATCACCGGAAATTTCAAGTGTGCAATTTCGAGCATATTTTTATATGTAATTCTCATGCCATAATAATACCTACTAGTGCTTACCTAGTAGCAGTACTTATCAGTATTTTTCGTTCTCTATAGCACTTGTAATGAAGTATCTCATTTGCAGTGCACTACAATATTTATTTGGATTACAATGTGATGGCAAGTTTTGTGCAAATGATTTTCAATCGATGGAGCACTTTTTAAAATCAAAATATTTATTTTATTTTTGTTCTTGGTATAGATGTTTTAATTATTATTTGTTTAATTATTTGTTTTTGTGTTTTGTTTTTTTTTTTTTTTTTGCTTGGATTATGTCACTTATACGACCCCGCGCTTGATGGGAAAAGATGTTTACATATTTAAATTTATATTTACATTAATCCTAAGTAAAAAGTAATCAATTATTTTCGAAATAAATGGCTTTAGTGATCTGTATCTCACGTTTTATAAGCGCGATTGGATTACGCTGGATGGCGTTAGAAATGTGATCATTTGTACTAAAAAAAAATAAAGTAAGAAGTGTTGATCACTTAACCCGCTTAAGAAAGGCTGGATTCTTAAAGAAGCTCGAAAAAAAAATCTCATGGGCTTAATTTCCATTTGCAAATCGTAGCAAAATCGAGCCATTTCTGAAGCGGATGATGACTGGTGATGAAAAGTGTGGCCATTATTATTTATTCTTTGGTGAGACATAGATCATATGCATACTAACCCTTTGGTTCGGAAATTAGCCATATCTCCTTTGATCGTCTCTCAATTCTACTAAAGTTTCACACTGCATTCGTTTTATTTAAAAGGTCAGAACTCTACATGCGTCCATTTTCAGCCGAGCTCCTCATTCAATTTGTGGTATACATATTGATTTTTTTCCAGGAAATTGAGAGTCCTGAGCCACCTCCGAACAGACGAAGGATGTTAAAAAGTTAATTTTGTATAACTTTTGGATGTCGGTCGAACCAGGACTCGAGCCCTGGCTCTAAGAGGGGCAGTACGCAATGCTAAACACTCGGCTATTCCGGCTGTCCAAATCCTGGCAATAGAGTATAACAAAAGGCAGCATGCTTGTAGCCCCAAATGGATTAAAAGCTTCTGGCGCAGAGAATTCCTCGAACAATGGTCCAAAAGAAATCGAACCCAAAACTCCTTAACTTTTTATTTGCATAATCCTGTAGCTACTTCTTGGATCCAGCAGATATGACATTTTAATTTCGTATCGTACGTGAATCTCATTCAAGCGCTAACGAGGTTACCTCATCCTGGTTGACAGCGCTGTGGTTATTAAAGGACATTTTTTACAAAATCAGGAAGGGAAATAAAGAAGGCATCAGTTGCTATCGAAAAAACGAACAGGAGTAAATACGCCTATCTGACCCTCCACACTCCTTCAGCACACTTTCAAAAGTTTTAGGTAAAATGAAATGATACTCTGGTAGGGAATAAAGGCTCGCTGACTAATCCACTATAACTTCGAAATCTGGTACCGCTGACGAGGTGGCGACAAGATATAGTTGTGATATCCGCAACACTGTGAGTGAAGATTTGACTCAATCTCAGCCTGAAACTTTTGACTAGTTTGCTAAAAACTATATAGTAAATGGAAAATTTACTCTATATGGAAAGGGGCTCGGTATGTTTATTTTGAGAGAGATTCTTAGAGTATTCTTCGAGCGAAAACCTAATAAATACTAGGGTGGAACTAGGATTCATAAGCGATCGGGAACATTACTTTGGTTCACCGAACAATAAGATACTTGTTTCAAGTATACAAGACATGAAGTTATGGTGCCAGAGGGATAAAGAGATGTCACTTCAAACCATTTTTTAGAATCGGTGGGCTACATTATACTGCCATCCCAAAAGTGGGCATAAAAGAGATAAAAAATTAATCAGCTTGTTTGGTTCTCTATTATTCTTCAGTTGCACATCATAGCAAAATATGATGTGGCAAAACAAGAAATTAAATTTCCATTTTACTATAACAGATTTCTCTTTTTTTGGGGTAGACGCAGGGGTAGGAAACCAGAAACCAATACAGTATATTTTAGCAAAGTGGCATCACTAGCGAGGTAGCCGACAAAATAAAGTGCTAACCTGTAATCTCTTTTGGGTTATATAATGTCTTGTGGCATATGCTATTTCAAACCACTCTGCGTCTGGGATAAGATAGCTACTAGTTGCTCTCTACAACAAATATTTCTACGACATCAGAACCCAATACTATCTATCTCAAACCACCAACAAGTTTATGAATATTTAAAAATATTTATCGTGAGTTGAAGATATTTATCAAGGGAACAGTTTATTTTAAGTAGTATGTTTGACGGTAAATGAGACCCGCTTTGTCGACATCGTGCACACTTCTGCGCCATATAATAGGACGGGAATGATGAGCAATCTGGGTTTCACGGCTGACGTTAATATTGGCGTTAATACTGGTCCCTTGATAGACGAAATTATCTATAATTTCCTAATTATGACTGCACACAATTACATGGGAGCCAAGTCACGAATATGATCACTGTTTGTTTTGACGACAGGAGATATTTTGTCTTGTCTTCGTTCACGACCAGACCCATTCGCCTTGTTCTTTATCAAGTCTGGAGAAATCAGAACTATTGTGACTGCGCTTCTGGTGTTGTCCAGGGTCTGATTACACAGTCGTATAACTTTTGCGAGAATACCAAATTCAGACCCAGCGGCTTAGGGCAAGTCCTTACTGTGATGTCAAAGGTAGCTTTAAAATCGATGAAAACGTGATGTGTATGGAATCTTTTCTCACGTGTCTTGTCCAAGATTTGTCACATGGGGAATATCTGGTCAATGGTCGATTTACCACACTGATAAGGTCTAATAAGTTTGTTGATGGTGGGCTTCAGCCTTTCACACATTACTTTCGATATTACCTAGTTTGGATATTTAAGACGCTAACCTCACATTAATTGGGACAGACTCTGGCATCCCTTCTTTTATGGATTGGGCAGAGCACACTTAGATACGAATCGTTGGACAAACTTTCGTCCGCTGTTCACCGCAATGTTTGAATAACTCCATAGCTCAGCCCCAGCCCCAGTGGGCAGTCGCTATTCGAACATCCCGTCGTCGGGTAATGGAACGTCTTCTCTATCGACATGGATTAGGATTTTGGGTTGATCATCTCCGGGTGTTTCTCTCTATACTATACTCTGAGCGTTCGTCACTAGATCACCCCTTTGGGTACTACAAGAGTTTCAAGCTCCGCTTGCGGGGTTAAAATTTCGTTTTTTTACTCTTAGAGGGAAGAAAGTTTGGCATTATATCATATTTTATTTTTCTCAGAGAGACACACTTGAATATCTCTTTATGGACTCAATCGAAAAGCATTATTATGTGCGTTTGACGTTTATCAAATAAATTAATTAAATTATATTCGTATATTATTTGCATACACGTGCTCACACATAAATATGATGCATAATTTCCTTAAGCAAATGTTTTTTCACATAGGTATTATATCTACCGTCAGCGTCACCACTTCAAAGCAATGCATATGTGTGTATACGTATGTATGTATTTGCCGTTTACGTTTTTCATTTTGGTTGATAATTTATGATGCGTTAATCAGTGTGATAATAAAGTGCACAATTTTTGTAAAATGCTTGTCATAATAAAATCCTATAAGCATAAATATTGCCGCTGCAGCATTTCCATGGCGGCAGACCGAGCGGGTGAAGAAGCCAAAAAAAGAAAAAAAAAACAAAAAATATAAAAAAGTGCAAATTGAAGTATTCTTGTGACTTTTCGGCCGTGGCAGTCATGAGCTAACCATTGCTGATGTTTGTGAATTGGTATATGTATGTATGTACATACACTCATACATATGTGCATTGTGCTTTCTGAGGACTTTAATGCTTCTGCAGCAGCAACAACAGTAGCGGCAATTGCTTTCACTGCTGGCTTTGCTATTTGTTGTTGCTCGTCATGGCACTGCATTTATTTGCAGTTGCCCCTTTTTGCTATACTTGACTACGTATTCTGCATAAATATTTTACATGCATACATACATACATACATACATTTAAACGAACACTTTGGTCTGCAGTTGACAACGAATGCGACAGGAAAATTAACTTTTTAAAATTTATTTCGCTGTTCTTATTGTAACTTTTTCTTTGCGTTGTGTTCCCAGCATTTCCACAATTGTTGTTGCTTGCCATTGTTATGATATTTATTTATTTTCATTTTCATTTTATTTATTATTCTTTTTTTTAATTTTCTGACTCTGTCGCATAATTTTTTCGGTTTTACTCTTTCACAGATTTATGTGTGTGTGTATAAGCTGTTGAGTACATATACTCATACATACATAAGTATAAACATATTTGCCTTCCTCGTGTGATTTGCTTTCTCACGTATTTCCTGTTTACCCCTTTCGATGACTTATTAACTCCTTACTCATTATGTAACATATTTATGTAATGTAATTATGTGTACTTAGCAATTTGCATTGTTAACTGTAAAATGATTGCGCAGAGTGATTAAGTATAATTTTAATACGCTTCTTTTTCAATACATCAGATTCCAGAAGACTGTCCAAGGGTATTATTATGGGAATTTTTCTTGGGCTAAAAAATGTGGTACTACATTGTTCTTTTGGCTCTTTAGGAAGCTTACTTCAACCTTATCATATGCTATAAAAGAACAGCTCTAAGATTTCGAAAATAGGTTCTACTAAAGAGAGTAATATTTCTCCATCACACAGGCGACCTCAACGTCTCTCAAAATGTGAAACAGTCGTTCTGTGTGTCTTTTTCGAGCAGCATTATTTTCCGTTTTCAGAGGGTGCAATGTCTGTAACTTCTTCGGGTTGCTATTCAGTAAGCTTTACCAAGATTCGCCACCATTTGCATTGTGTTCGCTCGTTGAAGCCTGTTCCTCGGGCAGCCACTTGTATTGGTTTGCCCCAAAAGAAACCGGCGATTTTTCATACAGACGGCGTTGATAACTTTTTTGAACAGCCTGTGACTATTTAATTGTGTTTTTTCTTTTGAAAAAGCTGTCACTTTAAGCTTTCTTTAAAAAGAAAAGTACGCGTAATTTTGTTTATATTTGCTTGTTTGGCGTCAATTTTAATATGAAGCCCACAAAAGAACATTTTCGCCATTTTTTACTTTAAGAAAAAAATAAAGGAAAGAAATGCAGCGCAGGTTGCTAAAAAGCTTCATAATTTGTATGGTGATAAGGCCTTAAAAGGGACACAGTGTCGAACTTGGTTCCTCAAATTCCAGTAGGGAGATTTTTGACTCAAAGATAAGCCACGTTCAGGTCGGCTAAGTGAAGTTGATGTTGACGATATCCAGACTTTAATCGAACCGGATATTCATTTAACTGAGCGTGAGATTTGAGAGTAGATAAGTGTACCAAAATCAATCATTCATAATCACATAGGACGTCTTGGACTCTTAAAACAACTTGGTATTTGGGTACCAAATGAATTGAAAGAAATTCATTTAATAAGCCGCTTTAACGCTTGTGATATGCAACTTAAACGCAATGAATATGAGTCCTTTTTTAAGCAAAACATAACTGAAGATGAAAAGTGGTTTGTTTACAATAACGTCAATCATAAACAATCAATCAAAAGTAGATTATGCTGTGAGTTTGGTGGGATTGGAAAGGTTCGGTACATTTTGAGCTGCTTCCAAAGAACCAAACAATTAGTTCGGATGTCTACTGTGAACAACTGGAAAAATTGAATACATCCATCAACGAGAAGCGGCCACAATTAGTCAATCGCATAAGTGTCATATTCCACCAGGACAATGCTAGACCGCAGAAATTTTTGGTCACTCGCCAAAACTGATACTGTTTGAGAGAGCTTGGCTGGAAACTGTTAATGCATCCACCATTATGACACTGACCTTGCATCGTCAGAATACCATTTGTTTCGATCTTTGCAGAACTCATTAAATAGTAAAACTTTCGAAAATGACGAGGCTATAAAATCGTTTCTGTT
The DNA here is from genome assembly GCA_037013455.1 of Ceratitis rosa. Taxonomy (NCBI): domain Eukaryota; kingdom Metazoa; phylum Arthropoda; class Insecta; order Diptera; family Tephritidae; genus Ceratitis; species Ceratitis rosa. Next base: position 4,999,526 of record JAWMAG010000002.1, on the reverse strand, counting down.
TCGGTGCAGTTTTTTGCAGATAAAGGTCAGAAGTTCTATTAGCGTGGAATTGATATCGGAAAGGTGGCGAAGGGTCATCCAATAAAATGGAAATTACATAATTGACTAAAGTTCATTATGAATTTTAAAAGATCACCTTAAGATAACCCAATATTTGGCTAGAGCTGTTTCCAACAATAAACTTTTTAGCTCTACGAATAATTATTAACTCGCCCATGGAAAGAAAATTTTTAGATTTTAACAGGGGTTGGCCAAAAGATTTCATTGCTGTTTTAGTTGTTATGGGTGAAAATGTGGCCTTTAATGTGTGCTCCATATAAAGTTAAATAACATTATACTCTGTAAACAGTATTCTCTGTGTTGTTATCACTGCTGGATACATTTCGTTCCGGTAATTTTGATGTAAAAAATGTTCCACGTTGTGGAAGGCTAATTGTTGATAATGTTAACAAAATAATGGAAAAAGTTGAGCCTGACCATCAAGAGAGAACTCTTTTGATTTCTCAAAAGCTAAACATTGCCAAAAAGAAATTCCAAGCCACTTAAATAAGATTGAATACACAGAGAAGCGCGATGTGAGGGTGCCACATTAACGAGTTAACAAAAAAGTAAACCTCTTGGACCGAATATCCATTTGTGAATCGCTGTTGATTCGTAACAAAATCGATCCAGTTCCGAAGCTGATAGTAGCTGATGATGAAAAGTAGATCAATTACAGCAACGTCAAAGAAAAATTGTCGTGGTCGTAGGTCAGTGAACCGGCACAAATGATCTTCAAGCCAAGATTGACGGCCAGCAAGGTTTTATTGTGTGTTGGCTGAGATTGGCAAAGAATCATACACTACGAACTTTCCCCAACGGCCAAACTCTTAACTAGGAGCTGTACTATCAACAATTGATCTGAAGAAAGCAATTGTCCAGAAACGCCCAGCCTTGGCTAACAGGATGGGAATCATGTTGCATAGAACAATGGCAGACCATACACACTCGATAAAAGCTCCGAGAGCTTATTTGGGTGGTTCTTATGCATCCACCTTATAGTCCGGATCTCGCACCAAATGATTACCAGCTGTTCGTGTCTATTTCGAATGAACTAGCCTCAAGAGAAGCCTGTGAAAATCGATTGTCACAATTTTTTGCCAATACGTTCAAGTGTTTTCTATGAGAGCGGCGTAATGACATTATCTTCGAATTGACAAAGGTTATCGAGTGAAATGAATCATATTTGAGATAAATAGGTTAATTGTAACTATGGTAAATAAAGCTTTCAATTTAATGCAAAAATAATTTATTGCTTTTCACTAGTATAATAAATATAATACATATTGTTAATTGGAAGATCTCGTGACTGATAAAATTATTGTAGTAGAGAGAGAGAGAGAAAGAAAAGATCAACTAAAATTGTCAATAGCTATTACGGTAATTTTCAGAAAATCACAGCAATTACGTATCCATTTAACAAAGTTATAAACAACAGTAAGAAATATTTTTTTTTTAGCTGGCATTGCATACTGCCATTGGGAAGTCCAGGGTTTAAATCATAGTACGACTAACATCCAAAAGATATAGAAAAATAATTTAAATAAAAAATGAAATTAAATTCTAATTGCTGTCGCCCCTCGGCAGGAAATGTCAACACCTGCGAGTGTATTTCTGACATAAAATAAAGGCTCCTCATAAAGAGGTAGGTCTCTCCATTTGTTGGAAAAAAATCAAGACGTAAAAACACAAATTGGAGGGATAGTTTGGCCGAAAATCGCTTCTGCGGTTACAAAGCGCCAATTATATATATATATATATGGTATAAGAATTAATTTTGAATATATTATACATAATTATAATTTTTAAATTTAAAATTTTTAAAATTTTTTTTTTTTAAATTTGTTCGTAAATAAACTTACCTCTAAGCAGAAAAATATTTTGAGGCCTAATTTTTTGAATGCTTTAACTTTTTATCTATTGGAAATTCCATACTACTAATTCAAGGAATAGTAGTAAAAGAATGAGTCAAGTTTTTTAATGCAAAATGAAATAAAAAAAAACGTTGTAAAAAAGTTTAAAAACTCTGAACTAATTAACTGTTACGAACACTCAGTCTCTTTAAAAAAGTATATTTGAAATAAGTGCAGTAAATTATAATTTGCATGAATGCACTAGGAAATATTTTTTTGTTATTTGTTTGTTTTTTTTTTGAAGGTGTGAAAATATTTCCGTCTGCTAAGTAATAAATATTTTTACTCACCTTTTTTATCTATGCAAAATATATTAGTTGCATGCAGTGCCAGCTCATAGTAGCTGATTTGCACTATGAAATTAAGTTTTTCATATTGGCGTAAATTCTAGAAATGCGCCTTGTTTTTCTCTTTTTAATATAATAATTAAAAATAATTAAAACATCTAATATAATATCATATACAGTTGGCAGTGACTACGATGACTGTTAACGCTTTGCATTGTTTAATGAATGTTTTTTTCGTGGAAAAAAGTGATGAATCAGCAACACAATATACGTGTATATTGTTCAAATATGTATGTGTGTATCTTATATAAATATTTTTAAATTGTTAATTAGCCAAATGCCATACAAATGAGTGTTCGGAAATAAATATGTATGTTTTGAGCAGAGTGTATTCCAACTTTTACAATTGCATTATGCATTTTTATGACAACACTGAAATGCAGCTACTACCTACTATATATACATATATAGCAAATACATATTTATATACACAAATATGTAAACATTTTACCTATGTTTTTCAATGGAGATGAGCCGAAATGTCCCAGCTGCACGTTCAAATATTTGGTTGAAAACCACAAATTGCTATTAACGAAAATCTAATCATAACCGGAAATTAATTTGACAGAAATCTCATTAAATTTACAACGACCACAAGCGTAGTAGTAGTATAACCTCGGCAGCGACCGACGATTATGTACCTACATGCATATGTATATATCTGTGATATGTTTGCTGGCAGGCGAAAGTGGCGGGCACAAACGGTGACAAATACCGGACAGGGTCAGTTTTGCGAGTGGCATGCAAACATATTTACATACATACATACATACATATGTACTAAGTAGGTATGTATGTTTGTATACCGAATGTTCATAGCTTTTGGACGGATTGCACTGATTGACCAACCGTCTGAACTAAACTCATAACTAAATATTGCCAACTTTTGCCAAGTGTTGCGCAATTCACTGATGCAATTTCACTAAATGTGCGTTCCGGTTGACATATGTATGTACATAAATGTATATGTACATATGTATATGTGTGTGTGTTTGTTAACGTATGTGTGTATGTAGGTATATGTGTATTATATTTATTAAAATAACTATTCACCGATATAAATAAACTGAGGTTCAATATTAAACTGGTCCGGAAAGCACTAGTTTCATTCTAGGCTACTTTTTTTAACTAAAATTAGAGTAGCCCAAAAAATCCAGTTACAAAACCTAATTTAAAAATACTGGATCTAAAAAATATTAGTTTGTCACTAGAAGTTTCTGACTAAAAGCAAACTAGTCCAAAAAATATTAATTCGGTACCAGTTACAAAACATACAATGACATTTTAACTGCAAAATATTAGTTTGCTACTCGAATTTTTTCCATACTAGGCCGAAAAATACCAAACTGATACCAGTCATAAGCCCTCTTATTATTACTTTTACTAGCAATGTTTTGTTCCATTTCGAACTGGTATGAGTGTAGTATATTTCGGAATAAACTACTTTTTATTGAATATACATAAATAATTTGTATTTAATATGCTTAAACCGTTTTTAAAACAATCAAAATGAGAACTCAAAAACCCTTTGGTCTGTATGGAACTAGTATGTCACTACTTTTTATTGAATATACAATAAGAATAATTTTTATTTTATATGCTTAAACCAGTTTAAAAATAATCAAATTAATATTTCAATTGCATATTGGTCCATTTTGAGCTAGAATGACCTAGTATATTTCTGAGTGAATACCACCTTTTCATAGGCCATCAACATATAATATTAGAAAAAATATTGCTTGTATTTTAAAAGAACAGTTAACAGCTTCTAGTGTCTTACTAGTGTTCAAGTACTTGGAAACTAGTTCCTTTGACTGCCGCGTAATTACAACTGTCTGTATGTGCGTCAAGCCCTTGGGTGCAAATGCTCTTAGTACGAGTATATGGTATGTGGCCACATATGTACATACATCCATATGTAACTATGTGCATACAAATATGTGTGTAAGTGGTAAGAGAGCATCAAATCAAATACAAATCTACAAATAGGCTTTGAAATACACGCCTGGCGCCTTGTCCATGCTACATACATACATACATATGTTGGTCCATGAGTTATTATCAGTGATAGCGGTCATCAACATCAAATGCGGTTGCACCAATGTTTGCCGCCGTTGCACACACATAAACGCAAAGAGCACAAACAAACGCACACAATATGGTACATACGTATATATGCACACATATATTTCATAGAACTCTTAGGTTGGTTTGTGGGCATTTCGTTTGTTTGTATGCACATATACCTATAAAACTGTATGTTTGTATGTACATACGTGTATGTGTGTGTTAATATTGCTGGCAATGGTTGTTAATAGTAGTGGTAATGGTGGTAATCGAACACACGCTACGGTGAATGGCTTTGAATTGATAACGTGACTCCATTAGACAGACCGAATGGTCAAATATTTATATAAATACATATTTGATTTTATACATATAGACTGTCTGTCTGCCGAAGATGAATTTAAAGTCATATTCAATGTCTATTTTTTACATATATTGTATGTATATGTACATCATTAAAATGCACGACCTTCGGCAAGCAGGGGCTCTCATTGCAAAAAAAAAATTTTAAAATTGAAGCTGAATTATTATTATTTTTTATTTATTTTAAACTTCTTGCAAAACTGAAATATAAAATCTATGAAATGAGCATGCTCAATAGTAAAAAGTCCCTCCTGCTGGCAGAAATAAACAAAGGCCTTATTTGGGTATATCAGTTCTTGGTGTCCTGGTGATGTACTTCTGAGTCTGCTCCAAGGGAAAGTTCTGCCCTGCTACAGAGCTCCCTTCCAAACTTTTTTTCAGATAGAGTGCTCTTTGTGGTTATAGTGAAAGGCATGTTGAGTTAAAGTGTATGAGTATGAGTTATTCCAGATTGAGTGTGATAGTGCATTGTTAGCTACCATATGTGGTAGATAAGTTTATAGAGACGAGATAGAATAGACTTGACTGCATTTAGTAATGGTTTGGTGGTAATTTTTGTTTGTTGAGACCTGCCTTTGAAAAGTTGTCCAACCGAAGCAAGTAAATTCCTGGACTAACATAGTATCAAATTTAAATAATGTAGTTTCTATCCTTTACACTGCCTCGTAGCAGTATTGGTGGAGCGCCTCACTGTTACCGAGGCTGGTTTCTATTACTCTCTAGCTTGCGGGAACTGAGGTGCAGGAAATCCTGAATGGAAGGGAATTGCCCCCAAATGACTTCATCCAACACTTGCACATCCCGGAAATCTACTATTGATATCATAGCAGCTCTCTCTCCTTTAGAAAAGGCAATCTTAGACTTTTACCTCTGTATACCAAAGAACCCGCTCTTGCATAATCCTTAATGGATGAAGGATGCAGATTCTTAATACAGTGATGAATCGTACTTGTATTAAAGATACTAACCTACTTTGCACAAAGCTAGAACAAAAGTGCTTCTTTTTCTAAACTACAGTGGACACCACCTTTATAGCCGAGTTAACGACAGCGCCACAGATTCTTTCTCTTTGCTATTTTTGGCACCAATTAGAAATATCAAGTATTCTTTTCCACCTGAGGGGAGGTCTTTCTCTACCTCTGCATGCTTTTATTCGACCAAAGAATGCATGCACCTTTACAGTTCTCCTCTGCTTTATACCTATTTCGTATAGCTTGGCCAGCAATCGATCGTTGCCCACTGTTTTGTAGCTTTTCAGGAGAGCAATTGCTATTCGAACTCTTTCAATGTGGTGCAAAGAGGCATCTAAAATGTTACATCTTTATTGTTTGGTAAATAGGTTTTGGCCATAATTGCTGTTAATTGAGAAGTGTGTTCTCAAAAAATTCAGCATATTCTGATCATCAGTGGCTAGATCACCTCTCTGGTTCCGACAAGAGTTTGCTCTGGCCTTGAAACATTCTGTAAGTCGCCGCATTCTTAGAAGTTCCGAGCACTATCTTGTCGGCTAGCTTCTCAAACTCTTCATATTGCTACCATTTATTGTATTTGTAAGCAATTTGTAGACTTTATATACACGTATGTAAATATTAGCTTTACGTACTGCTATTCGGAAGGCCAGGTTCAAATCCTGGTACGACCAACATCCATCCAAAAGTTATAGAAAATTAATTTAAATAAAAAATTAAGTGAATTTCTGACATGAAATAAAGGCTCCTCATTAAAAAACCATCAGCCGTTCGGAGGCGGCAGGCCAAAACTACAAATTGGAGGAGGAGCTCGACCGAAAATCGTTTCAGCGGATACAAAGCGCCAATTATATTGTATATGTATATATGTCCAATGTTCCGTTCGATCCGAACTTCTTCACTTGTTTGAAATACAATTGAAAGTGCAACTAAACATGGAAATGCGGTTTTTAATTAAATATTAATTGATATTAAAGGTATCAAAGCTATCACAAATTATTAGAAATATTATTATTGATTTCTGAATTCGGCGTCCAAAAATTTAATTATTATGAAAATTTGTATTACAAATAATTTCCTGCTTCATTTAATTTTAGGTTAAAAGTGAGCAAAAGTAAAAGTATTTTCACCTAATGGCAAGGCCCACGTACACAACTTCAGCTACCTTTTTCAAAATTATCTAATAAAATTTGACAACAACACAAAAAATGTCATAAAGAGGAGGACCACATAACAATAACCGTAATAAATGGAATATGCATAAAATCAATTTAAATTTTGTATTTTATCAGAACTTCTGCAATCATACATACGCTAACCGATATCTACCATATATATATATATATGTAAATGATAATATAAATAAATTTATATATGTGCATATGAGAGTGCATAAATGTTTTGCGTGCCAATAATCGGATAGATTATGAAAACAATAAACTTTTTGTGTTTAACAAGAATAATATGGTTTTGTTGTAATTTTCAATTTTGTTCGATTTAGTTTTTTTTTTTGTTTGGTTTTTATTTTTGCAAATCATATTGTGCATGATTTGCCATGTCAGCGAAATAAAATCGTGCAAAATTGTTTACTCATGATTGCATTTGATGCGATTATATTGTAAGCCAAACCACATCGTCAACACCATACGAAAAACACCAAACAACAACCCCCATCCACCCACTCATCCACCCGCTAGTGACTCAATAATATTAAACCCTTTGCGTTTGGGATATGTAGGTATGTACATACGTGTATGTAGCGATAGCCTTGGCTTATGCAACGGCCTACAAACACACATATGTACATATGTATGTACTAATGTGTATTTATGCAGAAGCCACAATCGAGTGAAATATATGATGTGGCCGCCCAACTAAACTCATAACGGTAACTAGGTAGATAGGTGGCGGCTGAGTAGGTGAGTGGGTGGGTGGGTGAGTAGGTATCAATCGCTTTGTGTGTTTAACTTTTACACACACACACACGCACACACAAAAAGACAAACCTGTGTTCGCATATGTGCAACTTTTCCATGCACCATTGCATTGCAGCCGCAGTGTTGTTGCATATTTTGCGGTTCTAATTGCATATCTACAAAGTCAGACTTCCACATCAGTGCGTTGCGAACTAATTATTTTGATGGCATATTGAAATACTTTTAGCGGGTGTGCGTACGCATATACATACATACATACATATATACATACTTGTAAATATAGCATGGTTAAGGGGGTTGGGTGTTCGCTATTGATAGGTGGTTACGTTTGTAAACATATTGCTTACAACATTTGCCGTTGCTTATATGTGTATTTACTTAAGTATTTATTAAATAGGAAAACGTAACTCGTATCAACCTAAGCGTACATGTATGCATGTATGTGTGTTTGTTGTGATATGTGTGTACTTGGATGGTTTTATGTCATATCAGATAGCGGTCGAAATGATTTTCGCTCGCGCTCAATTAATGCGTTCATTTCGCGGCAATAATTGAAAGTGTAGACGGATTTAAACGTAAAGGAGGTTTCTCATTCCCTCAGCATCGGTATGGTAATGTCGTTATTGGAAAAATTAAATATTAATTAATTTTCCCTTTTCAATATAATCTGCTTTAATTTGAATACATTTACTGATATTTTGCCTGAATATTCTATTGATTGACTGGTGATGGAAAGTGGATCACATACAGCAACGTCAAACGAAAACTGTCGTGGTCGTAGGGCAAGGAATCCACTCACTGTGAGTTGCTCCCCTACGGCCAAACTCTTTATTTTCGAACCTGTGTTGTCAGCAGTTGGACTGTCTGAAGTAAGAAATTGCCACAAACACACAGCTTTGGTCGGTAGGAGGGGAATTGTGTTTCATCATGACAACGCCAGAGTGCACATATCGATAGTGACTCGCCAGTAGTTCCGAGAACTTGGTTATGAGGTTCTTATATATCCACCTTATAGTCTGGGTCTCGTGATTACCATATATTCCTGTCTATGGCGAATGATTTGGCAGGTGAAAAATTGGACTCAAGGGTAACCTGTGAAAAGGGAAAGTACCAATGTTTTGCCAATAAAGAAAAGGGTTTCTATTAGAGAGACATCATAACACTACCAAAATGGCAAAAAGTGCATATGTGACATAAATTGGATAATTGTAACTAAGGTAAATAAAACCTTCAAGAAAAAAAATGGATTAATTTTTACTAGACCTAATGTGAGCTTAAATCTCTTTTTGCCCGTATTGTCGCCCGAAAATTTCCTGTCCTTTGAGTTTTGTATGTGACGTATAACTGTATACACTAATGGAGAAAAATATAGATATATAATCGTATGTATGTATTTATCATACTTCATGACTTAGTTGACATTTCTTGGGTCACACACACGGTTGGTATTTAAAATGCGATGAAAAAAGAAAAATATTTCATTTACCATAATAGACTTTTCATTTTCTTCTTCATAATTGATTCTAGACATCGCTGCAGCCGAGTAAGCAGTAACCCATCAGTTGTCGATTCTACTTTCCTAGCTTGATACTAATTGGAAACACCAAGTGTGCAGTGCCTTAATCACCTGATATCTACAAAGAAATGAAAGTCTTGCTTTTCTTACACATTTCATTTTTCATCAGAAAATTGGGGATCCGATTGTTTCTTCTTCCTTCCTTTTTTAGAATTTTCGATTATATTTTTTAGACGGGTATCTTCATAGGCTCCTCATACTCATCGTCTCTCCCTTTTGGTCCTCCAGCTAACACTCTCTGATTACCTTTTCTTGCCATTTGTTACGCTCTCTAGTACAAGACGATATCTCTCATCGCATAAGCTCTTTTTTCGCCGTTTCTAAAATCAATTCCAGCTTTGGTAGCAATGCAGAGGGTGCTGTAAATGTGGTCGCACTGTTTTCTTAAATTGAGCAGAAACACAATTGACTTAGCCAGCGTCTCAAGCTCATTGCTTTGCGTGTTACTCTGGCTGCAAATGTCTTAAACCGTCCTATATGGTTTGTTCTGGAGATGTACATTCTTCATCGTATCAGAAGAGCCGTCTTTGCCGAAAACCAATTGTTTCACAATTCCTTTATAGTGTGGAGGAGTAGAAAACAGGCTAGATTTCTGCTGCAATTGCAAGTTTTTGACTTCGAAACTTCTCTGTGTTTCTCGACGTACTTTCTGTGCTGCGCATAGGGGGTCAGGTTTTGGCCCCGAATCAATGTTCGAACTTCGAAGCGCATACACATATTGAATCCTAAAAAAATATGTCGCCAAATATTTTCGTTTCGGCCGAAATAGCCGAGTGGCTCGATAAATTCCTCTCGTTCTCTCGTTCTCGTTGAGCGATATGGATGCCAGAGTAGGAGCGTAGGAGCTCTGGAACTGTAATCGCCTACCCAACTGCACATTCCCTGATTACATAGTCAACATAACTTAATACTTATTTATCAAACAATCAAACCAAAATACGCAAACCTGTCTATTTTAAATTTTCTGCAAAAAAAAAAAAAGAACACCAATAAATAAAAGAAGTAATGAATTATTACCGGAGTATTTGTAGTACGTTTCTGACCGAGCTTGGCCTTCTCTTCTCTTTTTATAATTTTTTTTTTTAATAAAAATGTTTTATAAAGGAAAGTCACATTTTAATATGACGACGGAGCGTAGTATGCAAGAATGTTTGACTTATACATGCATACACATATGTATATATTTTCATAAGCAAAAAATTTAATAATAATAACAAACAACAAAACTACATATCAATCTCTTAAATTATGTTTTTTATACGTGACCACATAAGTGTAACTATTGAAATAAATTAGTGATGGCGTACAAAAAAATGGCAGGCCTGATTTATTGTCACACAGCTGGTATGCATAATTGAATACATATAAATAACAACAAAAAAAATACTTACTTTTAAAAGGAAATAAGTACAACCCGATTTGTGTGCACCTGTTTCTGTTTAAGTACTTCGTACTCATCGCCACTGTATGCCTTAAAGAGATAAAAGAGAACACTTGCACATATAGAAAGTAAGTTTGCGAAAATTAACGTACGAGTATTTATGTTATTTTCAACATTTCTGTTTTAGTACTTATTATATTTTTTAACTCATTTGTTGTGAACTGACTGCCTGACTGACCTATCAACCTAAATAATAAGCGAAGCGTTGTTCTTATACGTCAAATGAATACCCAAATTAACAAATTGAAAGTAGAATTGGTGGGTTATTTGGTGTTAGTCACCTATATCAAATATATATATATATATAAATATATATGGAAGAAGTGAATTCGGTAAAATTAAAGTTGGTGTGTTTAAAACGCAACCGCAAGCATACTTTTCTACCATACTGTGTAAGTTTGAGCTTTTTTTAATATTAATTATTATTCTTTTAGCAAGCATTTTATTTATTTATTTTTTTATATTTTATGCTTGGACTACTTTAAAACTTTCAAGAATTTATCGCTAACTTTTTTAGTCCTTTTTTAATAATATCCTCAGAAAATATATTCTATTATTATATTTGTACAAAATAATTTATCTTTCAACGAATTTCCATATCACCGGTTGATTTTAAACAGAAATCGCAATTGCCCAAATATGCACCAGCATTATATTAGTAAAATACTAGTTCATGTCTGTTGAAATATATCTTCACTGATACACAAAAATTACCGATAGTTAAACTTTACGTTATTAAAATGTTAATTGGTATTATTATTACTTCTAGTCTAGTAAAAAGTATTACACGTATATTACTATTTGCACTAAAATGAAGGCTTGATTTGCCATAGCTCAAATTATTCGATTAATTCGATTACAAGGTATTGCCATTATGTCTCTATAATAGAAACTCCTTTCCATTTTGGCAAGAATTGGGACAATCGATTTTCACAAGATTTCTCTTTTTTCACTAACCAACTCATTCGCCATAAACAAGAATAGTTGGTAATCACTTGGCGCGAAGTCCGAATTATAAGTCGTATGCATAAGAGCTACCAAACCAAGCTTTCGGAGCTTTTGAAGAGTCACTATCCATATATCGCTGTCCTGATAAAACACAATTCCCTATCTGTTGGTTAAAGCTGGGTGCTTCGGACAATCCAATGAGATTATTAGTATGGGTGATCATGTAATGTAATTTTTTGTTAATGCAAACTCGAAAATATTGCGGGACAGCGCTGATGGCAAGCCACAATCTAATGGCGTCTCATGCGAACAAAATAGACATTACCAGCAGTGATACATGCAATAAAGTGTAGGGAGGCAGGCAAGCTTAAGTCGTTGAAACATCTGTTCTGTTTCTGTCCGGCCCTATCTAGAATATATCTTAAACATCACAGTTTAGAGAACAAATGGAAGTTTCATAACTTCGTATAAAGCGTTGACTTCCTTACGCGTTCTACACCTCGAATCACATTGAATTTCAATCTGACATAACAAAGTATCAACCGTCGCTGCCAACAACCTAACTTAACAGGCTCTATAGTGGTAAAATTCTAGCTGTGGAATGATTGAAAAAAAAATTAATGAAAATAAAGTCGAATAATATTTAGAGTCTTTAAAGTATATGATCTCTCCATCGTGCAGAGATTTACGTATTTAGTATATAAGTATAGTTCTGAAAATTTAGAATGACCTTAAGCTGAATGCATAAGAAGTGGCGTGGGAAGGTTGTCATCAACTGGGGTTAGCTTATCAATTTCGACCATAGGTATATATATATGCATATATGTATATATAATTGGTAATTTGTAATGGCTGAACTCCTTCTCCTTCTGTACGCCTTGATGTTTTACCAACGAATGAAACAGCCTATAGTTTATACAAAGCCACCTCCGAACGACTGATCATCTTTTATGAGAATTATTGATATTCGATAATTTTGGATTTTGGTCGGACGAAGACTCGAACCGTGGCCATCCCAGTGGCGGTACGCTAATATAATGCTAACCACGCAGCCTTTACGGACCGACCCTAGGTTTACTTGGTAAAATTAAAACAAAAAATGTTAACAGTACAAACCAGAAACTAACATTTTCCACCAATGGCGACATCGACATATGAATTCAGCGATTATACTCAATCATAAATATTCTCCTTTATTACCTGAACTTTTTTTTTACTCCTACAAGCCGGTTTATATACACGAGTAGCGTATTTACATATATACAAACAAAAATATGGTATCTCAAAAGTAATTCATTTTAGCATATACCAACCATACGTCCGCCTATAGTGGTATATCCACATAACAACAAAAAAAAAAAGAACTTTTTCACTTACACAAACAATGAAATATGGCAAACCATTTTTTTTCGCTTCATTTGTAAGTAAATATTTGCTGTCATTGAAGTGCAAGGTGCAACGCTGTGTGCTCCAATGTATACATGTACCTATGTATATATGTATATATGTACGTATATTTATTAGTGAGTGAGCGAATGGCCCACATTTTTCATACTTAACTTTAATTTATCACTTTACCGTTAAAATGTGAACACTTGAAATCTCCTCAAAGCGATTTTCGTTTCTTTTGTCTTTTGTCTTTTGTATTTTTCATTTTTCCCCTCATTTCTTTCCCTTTTTTTTGGTTAAATCGGCTTAAAAGTGCAGCAGTTGACATATAAATGCCAATGTAAGCTCCTGCAAGTGTCACGTTCACGTTTTGCTGCCTGACACACACCTTTTGCTATTTCATTGCGACAACAACAACATTAGCAAACTTCTGTCGCAAACGCGCTTGTGGCGTTGCGTTCCAATTTTAAGATTCATATGTAGCTGAATATCTACCATACATACGTGTATGTACATATGTATGTTCTTATACAAAATAAATGAAATGAGCATTTATATTGGTAATTTTATGCATACCTAAGGAGGAAGGTACTTACCTATATGCAAATATATGTATTCATTATATGTATGTATGCATATATTCAACTGGGACACAGCAACACAGATTTATTGGGTGTGAATCCCATTTGTGTCAAGAATCTTCAGTAAAACATGCAAATGCACACAATATACATATGCACATATGTATGTATATATGGTAAATACTCTTACAAGCAAGTGTGTTGAATGAAAAATTATTTTGAATAAATTCAGCGTTTAAACAGTTATTTTATTCATTGTCTTGACTGATGCGCTCCATTTATCTCTTAAGAAGGCGTCAGGAAAAATAAATAACTGTAGCTGCTAAGATCTTAAACGGCAGAGGTGGAAAAGGAATGTGAACTTTTTCCTCCCTCCCTAACGCAGCTTGAAATCCATGGCGACCTCTTTCACTGATTGAACGACTGGCTGGTACTCCTCTGGAAAAGACAAATTCTGTGGGTCTCATTCGATTTCCATATCCACTGGCCGGCCACACTCGGAAGGTAAGGGATAAGGAAACATTGTCGGCAACATACAAAGCAAGCGGCTAGACGGTTATAACCTACCCAGCATCAAACTTGAGATATGCTAGATTACCACGTTGAGGACCCAAATAAGAAGTCTGCTATCGACGCCTGTCAAATAATTAAATATAAGAGGCTTACGCAGCCTGCTAAGAAGTATAACAACATGTTCTCTTATGCAATATTTTATAGGATTTCATAGTAGAGAAAACCACTGTAGACACTTGCTTGAGACAAACAATCTCACAGAGACATCCGTAAGCAGAAAGAGCTACGTACTAACCTTGACCTAATTTAAGCCTAGATAGTGTATCAGGCTAAACTTCTTCTAAAATGTTAAAAATTGCTTTCGCGACTAAATCTAATTCAACAATGGTGGATTTCAGTAGTTTCTTTCTTTAGAGGTTTGCTGCCAATTGCGGATGACAAGTGAACCCACTCTACATTTGATCCTTCCAACATAATGAAAGTCTTCTTCATTTCTCTCTGCTACCTCCAGATCTCTATAAAATTTTTCTCCCGAACACTCTTAACGACGACTCATCGGGTGACGAAGTCAATGCCGACGTCATTGCTAAATTTTCCGTTCTGGATTTCAAGGCTGCTAATGCTGATTTTGGCTCCTGAATCGGTGGGCACTGCATTGAAGACTTTCAAAGTTTGAATGTTATCATTCATTCTGACAACATAACCTAGTCAATGTCTATGTAGTACAGCTCATAATCCCATCATCTTCGAGACTCGTCGCTGAAAATGGGCAAAATTTCAAATTAAATTTACCATAAAACATTTCTCTTGTAAACTGTGATGACTGACTTATAAAACTCGATCTTTGTTCGTTCAGATAGAGCTTCACTTTTCAGTTGCCTACTCACCCCAAAGAATTAATTGTAAGAACGAAAGCTTCTGGAAAAACGAAAGCATTGGACTTCATGGCTGACGTTATTATTGGCGTTGATAAACGAAATTATCTACAACTTCAAAATCATGACCGCTAACGTCCTAAGGAGAATGAATTTTATATTTCTTTGATGAGGACTGACTGATCATTTACTGACTGACCAACTGATTTTGTTTCATTATCCAATCAAAGAATAAGAACTAACTCAGCGGTTGTAGATGTCACTGAAGTTAATATCTTTGGCTTATGTCAGAGATTTTTCCGTCTTGCAAGTGATTGTTCCTTTCCCATTTAGCTCTGCAACTCGTATCACTTTATTCAGCATTAAATTAAAAAAGTCACACGGTGAAGTGCCACAATGTTTGAGACCAAAAAGAAAAAGAAAAGAATATACATTTCAGAAGTTCAGCTATTTTTTTCTAGTTCTGACATGAAATAAAATCTCTTCATAACAATTCATCGGCCGTTGGGCGACGGCTTAAAATAAACTGTGGATCAAAAATCGCGGACACAGGCTTCCCATGAGACCGATTTTTAATCAAAAAACATTCCCCAGACGGGAACAGATAGTAATCACTTGGTGCAAGGCTCGGAACCAAGCTCTCGAAGCTTCTAGTAAGTCACTATCGATGTGGTGTTGTCCTCCTGAGGAAATATAATTCTCCTCCAGTTGGCCGAAGTTGGGCGCTTCTGGGTGATTGCTACCTCCAGACGGTCCAATTTCAGACAGTACAGGTTCGAATTATGAGTATTGGTCGTAGGGGAGCAGCTCATAATGGATGATTCCTTGCAAGACCTATCAAACACTTAATAAAATTTTCCTGGCCATCAATTCTGACTTGGAGACCACTTCTGTCGACTTATCGTCCTTTGACCAGGACCATTTTCATTTGATGCTGTTGTAAATGATCCACTTTACATCACCAGTCATCAGATGTTTCAGAAGTGGGTCGATTCGGTTTCGTTCAACAGCGATTCGCGGATGAAAATGAGATGTTTTCCCGTTAACTCATGCCATAGAGTCTGCGATTTGCATTATTTTAATGACAATTTCAACAATTGATCTTCCACCATGTGGAGCATCTTTTAAATTAAATTACGGTAACAAGAACATAAACAATACTTACATTTTCAGCTGCCTGACCTGCTTGTTCGCCTTTATCGAAGAAAGATTATAGTGATCAACACTTCTCCCATTATCTTTTGTAGTATAGTATGTCAACCTTCTAATTCCATCTAGAGTAATCCAATCGCACTTACAGAACGCGAAATACAGATCACTAAAACCGTCTATCGCAAACATAATGGATTACTTTTTACTAGAACAATATATATGTTTTTATTACATTTTTGTGTGAGTTCCATAATAATTTCTATTATACCTATCTACCAAAAAGCTTATTTTTCCCTCTCTCTCCCAACTAGGTTTGTTATTTATTTTTGAATATACCATAAATAATGTAAATATTTTTGGTTTCATTTAAAACTTTTTAATTAATAGTTGACTTGTTTGCCTTAACGGTTAAGCCTATTGAAATTTGCTTTTCAATCCACTAAATATTTAAGGATCTATTATTTCACTAATATCTCATTTATATTGTTTAGCAGGCATACAAAATTTCATTACTAAATATTAGTAATATGCAAAATATTCACAACACATCGGCGTACGTACACACATATGTACTTTATGGTATGAAATGAGCAAAACATTGTCAAACAATTTAATTGGCACATTTTCAACGCATGTCATATGTTGACTATAATGAAAAGTGTCAATATTTGCAATATAAACATAAAGTATTTAAAAATATACTATATACATTTATATGTATTCGTACGTACATACGTGTATGTATGTTTGTATTGGATATATGTAGAGGTTTATAAATCATTGAATCTCAATAGAGTTAAAATATTACAACAAAATGTTGCAGAATTCGTGTTTTATATTTTCACAAACATAGTGATTAGCAAATATGAGGTCATGCCCAGTAGGAATTGTGTTACGGACTTTTTTAATTTATTCACGCTATATCTGCAGCTTTATTGATTTCTTCTGTGTGGTTTTTGTGGCAATACTGAATTAACTGTTAATGAAACTTGGTCTTAGCTGGACGCTTGTTATAAGCTTTGGATGGATAGCTGAAAGGGGCTGCACTTAATAAAGTGACAGTTTGGTAGAATGTATGGCTTGTAGCGTAGTCTTGTTGCAACCAAAGGTCGTCCAGATCAGCAACCTCCAATTTAGGCACGGAAAAGTTATGAATAATATGCTTTAAAGCGTTTCCCAGTGACTGTAACATTATGGATGTCTGTACTTTTGAGGAAATATGAACCAATGACTCCCTTTTAGAATGAGGATATGCCGACATCTCAATAATGGCTTGTGGATCATCATTCCTCCAAATGCGACAATTTTATTTATTAACGTACTCATTCAACAAAAAGTGAACTTCATCGCTGAATAAAATGTTCTTGTTAAAATTGGTATCGGTAGCCAGGCGTGCGGGGCCCTTGTTGGTCGTTCGACTTTAATTTTTGCACGAGTAGAATTTTTTAAGCCCTGAGTTTAAATCAAGAGACAGCTGATAAAAAGACCAACTTCGCACACCACACGTCTAAACAAATCACCCTTTATATATACGATTTTCGTTTTTTTTTTTTTAATTTCTGATTAAAGAATTTTTCCTACAGGGCTTATGGGTTTATACTCGTACATGTGGCCACCTGTAAAGTTTTAATAGCTATGCTGTGCCTACATATTAACAAATTTATCTTTGTTCATACTTGCATCTTTTTAGCACATAAATATTTAGTTTTTAGTAATATTCAAATTTTGATTTTACCACTGATGAGGGTAAAATTAAATGTTAGCTCGATTAAATTCGAAAATAATAAATATGTTATATTTTCAGCGCAAACAAAATCTATCGTATCATATGTATGAAAATATGTATGTGAATTGATATGTATGATTGTATTGTATTTAAATCCTTTGGAAAAATCCTAAAGTTTGCTGTGTACATAATGAGAATACATATATTTATTAATAATATACATATATGTACATACATATGTGTGATTGTGCACATATTTAATTAATTAATTATTTATAATAAATGTATATTGAGTGTAAAATTCGTACTTTACTCCGTGTGTGTTGTTTATTTTTAGGTAAACTGAAATACAAATGTTAATCCTTAGAAACTAAATATTATATGTTATTTGTGTAGTGTTTTTTTTTTTTAATTAGGTGCTGAGCTTTAAATGACATACCGTATACATATATGTATGTAAGTGTGTGCATAAGTAAATATTTGTGAGAGTATTTAACTGGCATAATCCCAAACGGGATTGATGGAGATTTGATTTCATTTTACTACGCACACACACATCGAGAGATATTTCTATAGGCAGCAATTTGTTGTTGCATTTTAATGAGTAATTATTTACTATTTGTTACAAAGTTAAGGTCAGAAATATATGAAATATTCACTTGTAATTAGTGCATATTATTTAATAAGTTTTACATAAATTTAATAGGAATTTCACAATTTTTCATATTTCTAAGAACACTCTGGTAGCAAAATACAACACGCTAGTTTTATTAACAAAATGTGAGAAAATATAATAGATCATTTAAAATGACAATGAAAGTACTGAGCAATTTGACTTAGCAAAAAGAAATCCATTATTTTTCCAATAGATGGCGTTATTTATCTGTATCTCGGGTTTTATAAGTGCGATTGGATTACTCTAAATGGCGTTAGAAAGATGACATTTCGTACTAAAAAAGCTTTTCCGATAGTTTTGTGATTGGTTGATTCAGTTTTGTATGAGCTTGCACTGTTTCGATTACCCAAGTGCTAAGGATTGCATAAAAACCGGTTTGGAACCATTTGAATAAGGCTGGATATGAAAAGAAAAAATTAAAGCCTTCAATTTCATGCAAAAATCATGGATTTCATTTTACTACAACTAATAATATTTCGCAAGGTTAGACTTTACAAAAAAAAAAAAATGTATATATATTTTCTGAAATGTTTATATGTTTATGTATATTTATTTTATTTATAATATTTAAGTATATTCTCACAGAACTTGAAGCCATTCCGATAAGTATTTTGGCAGAGAATGTAAATCCCTCCTAATACATTTCTGATAAATGCTTTTTAAAACAAACCATCAACGTTTTGAAGGCGGCTTGATAAAAAATAGCCCTCCAATGCTTCAGCGTGTGTAAAGTGTTAAGTAATAATAAAAACATAAATGTTAACTAAGGGTGTTTTTTACGCGTGTGGTTTTCAATGAGGCATTATTTTTCTCGGAGTTTGCTCATTTGACATAACCATCCAGTCGAGCAGTCAGGTTTCAGTTTCCCACCACGGTTACTCTAGTAGATAAAGCGCATCCTCAGAGATGCCATACAATGCGCATCGAAGACGTTATTGCTGCTGTGCAGTAGAGTATCAAAGGAGATCCGAATGAGTGGATCCGCCACCGCGCGCAACGATTGGGTCAGTGTCCATCTACTTTTTGAAAAATTTTGTGGAAGGTTATTTATTTGAGGGCTTACAAAATCCAACTCATATAAGAACTGAAGCCGAACGACTATCAAGCGTATCGTACGTTCGGTGAATGGTCCTAAATCGACGGCCATCGATCCACCGATTTTCACAAAAAAATTGAATATACAAAAGTGTCACATTTTGGAACTTTTATTAATCACTTTTGCCTGCCTAAACTTGAGGTTGCCCTTTGGTCCCAACAAGACGACACTACATGCCAACAAAAGAATCAATTTATTGAAGAGAACTTTTGGTGGGCAAATTATTTCGCTGGTGGGTTTTTGACTTGGCTTCCAAGGTTGTACGATTTCACACAGCTGGATTAATTTTTGAGGAGTTATGTGAAATCTGTCTATGCAGATAAAACGATTAAAAGAAGGACATTCGACGTGCTATTGCTGATAGACAGCCCCAATTGCTACAAAAAGTGATCGAAAATTGGCTAGAATTTATTCGAGCCACCCGTGGCGGTCACCTGCCCAAAATATTTTTTCAAACATAATGGCAAATCCTTGTCTTGTAATGAAGTAAAATTTTTGGCCTTAATATTGAACTATTTCTTCTGGAAATTCACATGTCGAAAAAGCGTCTTTTATTTCTTAAACATTAAACTCGTATCAAAACAGTATCTAGATTTTTCGGTAATGGCTCAACCAATTTGTGTAAATTTTTTCTAAACTCATAATGGAATAAGAATTATTATTTTTTTTTACACTTTGGAGCAAAAAGTTTAGTTGAATATGATTTTTTTTTAAATAGACGATTTTGGCTAATAACTTTTTATTATTATATGATATTTTCATTTAACAGTCGCTTCAGAAAACCGACTACATTTTTTTATATCTAATAACCCAAGTTGCTGGAATGGAGTATATTTAAACATCGCATCTGCGTAAAACCACTTAACGCAGAAAAAACAGTGGTCAGGGCGGCAAGTGTCAATTTTTTTAATTCACAAAAGTGGATATGAACTTATAAACTTTTCTACAGAGAGCTTAAGTTTTACTATCATCAGTTTTAGTAGCAAAACTAGCTCTTCTGGACATCTGTGGGGCACATCTCTTAAGAGTTGAGCTGAGTTCTGAAACCCCTCAACACCATTCAGAGGTAGAAAGTCTTCAATACCACTATGTGGCAGAAATCTAAAGATGGAAATATGTTTTCATTACTCTGCTTTAGCGTGGATGGAAATCGCATACATCCACCAGTTCAAGGTTTAAGAATAGACTGACAAAGAACTTATCCGGTATTAACCATTGACTTTCTTCTACGATGTAAATGCACTCAAAGGCTCTAAAATTTCACCCCTATCGCATTTTGTAATTTTGTATTTTAATTGTCATTTTTTATCTTGACCGATTTGGGATTTTTTTAATTTGAAATTGGCTTATAAATATGGGTTTTAAAAATAATTCGATTCTTGCGCAATCTAGCGGCCAAGATAAGAATTGATAGTTATAAAGGTTCTTTAAGAAGTAAACATGTGGTTTTGCTCGTGTCATTTCATCTCTAATAAAGATTTTGACATCTGAGAGCTCATCTTGAAATTCGAGCTCACAAGTGCTCAATTTCGGTGAACTGTACGCATTACTAGTTGACCTGAAATCGTTACCTCGTTCCCGAAATATTCAAAGTAAAAACCTTAGAAACGTTCCCAGATCTGGATAAAGTTGCTTTTCGAAATCAAAATGTTCATATCAAAATCAAATTAACATAATTTTGTTCTAAAGCAGCTGTTTGGATTTGGTTGGCGGAGAGAACAAATTAGATTAATGAAATAGCAACTGCCAATTTGAATATCTCAGAGAATTAGCTGAAGTACACCTATATTCATACATACATATACGAGTATACACAAGTGTTTCAATTCAAACAAACCCACCACGCGTCTCAATTGACGGCGCCTCTCATCAATGCTTGTAATTGTGCGGTTGGATGCTGACTGAAAGTGTGGGAGCGGAACGTGGGATGAGCTCCTCAATTCGCCTTCGGTTGCCATTTATAATTATGCGCAATTTTTGGCTTTGTTAAATATATAAATCAACCGGTAATGAGCGGGTGGTTTGAGGGCTGCACCACAGAATAATTGAGAGAAATGATGATGCGGAAAAGCAACGGAACGGAGGGTTGGTAGACAGGGTCGAGGAAGGGAACAAAACAAAAGCCACTCGCATTCTCAAAACGCGGAAAATTCACATTTCACAAAACGCTGACACAGTGGATGCTGACGCGATGTGGCGCGAATAACGGTATAAATAAAACGCGCGACTGTTTGTGAGCGCTGATGTAGCTTTTGTTGTGTCAAAATTTGCCGCAAATGCGTAAGAGCTAATTTGTTAACAGTTCAACTCTGGCGAGGCATAGCATCAGTGAATGTTGCGCAGGTGGTAGGCAAAAACAAAAAAAAAAACAGTTATTAAATTATTTTTGAATTCGCTGACGTGCGCCAAATTAAATGTTGCACGTACTTCTGCTGCATACTAAGTGCGCACATAATGCTCTCACTATTAGAATAAGCAAACATATTTTATGGTAGCATATATTCACTCACCTACATACACACACACACATTGATAGTTGTTAATTAGGCGTATTGTATTTGTAGTCTGATTAAAATTTTCGAGCGCTAATTAATTTTTTCCTTTCATATCTATTTATTTACCCTACAGCCGGTTCTCCAAGCGATGATGCTGAAGTGATTGATGTGCCACGTCGTCAAGGAGCCAACCGTCGCGGTTATGATGAAGATTCGGATGAAGGTTCTGCCGGTGAGACTGACTTCAGAGATTTCAAAGGCGTTATAGATACCGGTGTGGGTTACCCATTCCTGCAGCCACACCCGTTGCCGTTCTCCTTTAATTTAGGATTCTTCGATGCTTTCGAAGGTATGTATGTAAACATGTCTTAAAGTTATTTGAATGACAGCAAACAATTTTTTTCCGGATATCTTATATTTGTAAAGTGGATAATTCTAGAATAGTAAAGGCGTTGTAGCCTCATTATTTGTTGAAAATAATAATGAAATAAATAAAACAAATAAATTAAAATAAAATGAAATAAAAAATAAAAAAATAAAATAAATAAAAATAAAGTAAAATAAAATAAAATAAAATAAAATAAAATAAAATAAAATAAAATAAAATAAAATAAAATAAAATAAAATAAAATAAAATAAAATAAAATAAAATAAAATAAAATAAAATAAAATAAAATAAAATAAAATAAAATAAAATAAAATAAAATAAAATAAAATAAAATAAAATAAAATAAAATAAAATAAAATAAAATAAAATAAAATAAAATAAAATAAAATAAAATAAAATAAAATAAAATAAAATAAAATAAAATAAAATAAAATAAAATAAAATAAAATAAAATAAAATAAAATAAAATAAAATAAAATAAAATAAAATAAAATAAAATAAAATAAAATAAAATAAAATAAAATAAAATAAAATAAAATAAAATAAAATAAAATAAAATAAAATAAAATAAAATAAAATAAAATAAAATAAAATAAAATAAAATAAAATAAAATAAAATAAAATAAAATAAAATAAAATAAAATAAAATAAAATAAAATAAAATAAAATAAAATAAAATAAAATAAAATAAAATAAAATAAAATAAAAAAAAATAAAAAAGAAATAAAAAAATATAATAAAAAAAAAAAATAAAAATGAAATGAAAAAAAAATAAAATAAAATAAAATAAAATAAAATAAAATAAAATAAAATAAAATAAAATAAAATAAAATAAAATAAAATAAAATAAAATAAAATAAAATAAAATAAAATAAAATAAAATAAAATAAAATAAAATAAAATAAAATAAAATAAAATAAAATAAAATAAAATAAAATAAAATAAAATAAAATAAAATAAAATAAAACCAAATAAAATAAAATAAAATAAAATAAAATAAAATAAAATAAAATAAAATAAAATAAAATAAAATAAAATAAAATAAAATAAAATAAAATAGAATAAAATAAAATAAAATAAAATAAAATAAAATAAAGTAAAATAAAATAAAATAAAATAAAATAAAATAAAATAAAATAAAATAAAATAAAATAAAATAAAATAAAATAAAATAAAATAAAATAAAATAAAATAAAATAAAATAAAATAAAATAAAATAAAATAAAACCAAATAAAATAAAATAAAATAAAATAAAAAAAAAAAAAAATAAAATAAAATAAAATTAATTTAAATTAAATTAAATTAAATTAAATTAAATTAAATTAAATTATATTAAATTATATTAAATTATATTAAATTAAATTAAATTAAATAATATAAAATAAAATAATATATAAGAAAATAAAAAAAACAGGACAAAATAAAATAATATTTCGTACTACTTAAACTACTTTCTACTTCTTATATATTCCTACTTCTTTTATCAATTTGAGAATTAGGGCTTGCATTTGCACAAATAGCACATGCTGTGAATTGAGAATAAGCCTCACTAGTTCATGGTTTCCGTCAGGTGTAAAAATTTATGCTTAAAATCACTATTACGTTTATATAAATGTGATTAAATGATTTTACAGATACATACATATGTGCATAGGAAAATATAAATATGTACTGCTTGCTTATATGCATGTAAGTACATACATACATACACGTATTGTACATATGTTTGAATATACAAACATATTCAGGGAAGCCTTCAAAAAACCGAATGCCATAGAAAATTAGCCTAAATAATTTCACAAACCACCACTTTGGACTTTGTCAGACGAAGAATAGTGAATTGACGACAAAAAAAAAAAAAAAACAACCAAATAGGCAAAGGCAAAGCCGCCCTCATAGCCTCTAAGAATACGACAGACTACTTATTAGGCGCAAGGCTAAGAATAGAAACTTAGAAATAGAAAGACAAAAAAATAATTACGAACTAAAACGAAAAAAAAACAATTTAACTTGCAAAGGCACACGCAAAGTGATGTACATTCTTAAAACAATGGCGAGGTATTTGAATAGCCAACAATATAAATACATATAATATATTACTTGTACATTAAGGTGATCTGATTTTTAGGAGAAATAACATTATAAAATTTGGTGCAGGATTTTTCCTATTATTCAATTAAAGTAATTATTTTGTTGATCACCCTAATATTTACATTTAAGAATGACAGAACAGGTAATGTATATTTAATAATGATATTCAGATTTTTTTAAATTAAAATTCTTTAATTTTATCTGCAGTTTCACCAGAATTTGTAATTATGCCAAAATCAAAAATTCCCCTAAAGGTATTGTGTGGCATTTATTGTCTGGCTACAATATGCGAAAATATTTGTTATGAGTTTAATTAAAAAAATCCCAATTGCCTCAAAAAACTTGATTTTCATTTTTATAGGGGTTCTTAAAATAATCATAGTATATACAAGTATATGTATGTATGTATGTATGTATATAAATATATTGTATTTCACGTGTTGACAAATAAATCTTTTCTTAAAATCTGTACTGCAATCCCATCTTCACACATCCGCTCGTAAAGAACCTACGGGAATACTCGTTGGAGATGACACAATAAAGACTTCCGAAAAAATAAAATAAAGAATATAACAATGCGAAATTAAGTACGTACTCGTATGTAAGTATGTACTTCAGATGTAAGGCTGTTTCTATAGAAAAAAAGACATTAATAATTGCTTTGTTGAAAATCTTTTTATCTGATACTCATATGAATAGAACTGTTTATTTAATGGCGTTTTTAAAAATTTTCTACTTGCTTTGTGGATACATATTTACATACTCGGGCATACATATGCATTATAATTGTAGATGTGATCTCAAAAACAAAACTGGCATTACTACTGACTAATGATTGCCATCTATTTTATAACAAGTGTATTCCAAAAATGGTAATTTACAGAACAGGGTCGCCTTCCCAACCGGCATCGCTTCTCTCTATGGGCTCTTGAAAAGTTCCAAGAAAATTCGATGTTTTCGAGCCAAACTCTTGCTCAGCGATGAGGCTCATTTCTGGATTAATTAGTATAAAAATAGGCACAATTTCAGCATTTGGGATAAAGAACAACCTGAAGAGATTCAAGAGCTGCTATTTTATCCAGAAAAAAAAAAATGTTTTGGTGTGGTTTCTATACCGGTGGAATCATCGGTCCAAATTTTTTCAAAAATTATGCCGGTGAGAACGTAATCCGTCAAGGACAACCGTTATTGCGTCATAATAACCGATTATTTGATGTTTGGAATTGAAGTTCGTGATCTCGGCGATATTTGGTTTGAATAAAACGGCGCCACTTCCCACACATCGTATCAATCAATGGATTTAGTGAGAGAACACTTCGGTGTGGAGATAATTTCACATTTTGGTTCGGTCGATTGGCCACCAAGATCGTGTGTTATCACATCATTAGATTTTTTTCTGTGTGGATAAGTAAAGTCCAAAGTCTGTGCGGACAATCCCGCTTTGATTCAGGCCTTGGAGTAAAACATCAGGCGTATTATTCGCCACTTACCGGTTGAAATGCTCGAACGAGTCATCGAAAATTGGACTCAACTGATAGACCATCTGAGAGCTAGCCGCAACAACATTTGAAAGAGATAGCTTTCAAAAAATAAATGCCAACAAATATTCTTTTGAATGATTTGTGTTTTTTCTTTAAAAAAGTAGGGATCCTTGAAATGTATCAAGTAGTCCATATGAGAGATTATGCAATTGTGCATCAACAACCTGACCCCAAAAAACTTCCCAAAGTCGATCCCTGAAATAGGTTTTCGTTCTTTTATCGATGCGTTTTTAATTTCATTCATGGCTATAAACGTTAGGATATAGGAAAAAGTCCCAAAAAATATTGTCTGGTAAATTTGGAGGCTTGCCCATCGTAATAATAACATTTTTGGCCCAAAATTCACGAACAAACAATGAAGAGTGAGCAAGTGTGCTATCGTGTTTCTGATTCCAAATCCGTTGACTAGTTTTCCACAACTCCGAATGCTTTTTATGGAATAGCTACACGCAAAAGGCGTTGAACTTATAAGTGGTATAGCCTAGTTTCCTATTTGAAGAGTTCATAATACACTATGACATTCAATTCGAAGAAACGTTTGAGCCAAACCTTCACACTCGACCGCACTTGTCGAGCATTTCTCGTTGTCTCCACTCCGATGATTGCGCCCTAGTTTCGAAGACAAATGTGTAAACTCATATTTTGTCACTTGTTACACGATGCGATAAATTTGTTTTCATTCAAAACCCAAAAATTTTGGAAAACATTTTGTTACCGTAGGTTTCATACCCAAAACACTGGGAAAATTGTCGTGTCATGATCCAATCGATATGTCAATATCAGCAGCGGCTTCTCTCACTTTGATTCAGAAATTGCTGATTCACTGGGGTCTTGAGGGCGTTGGACATATTCAACGTCTTCGCGGCCTTCTTGCAAACAAGGCCTTCGGCAGAGGTCTTTTATGCTCTTATCATATTTGTGGTGGTTCATTTTAGGATTAAACATTTAATCCCAAATCTGATTTCAGTGTCAATGTTTATATGTATATACATGTGTAGAACATAAAATTTAATGCTTTCATGTACATACTGTTTTGACGGATCTCAATCTCAATCCAAAAAATCATTTATATTTTTAGTTAGTCCGATCTGGCTGATTACGACAAATGATCGTTTAAATACAATATAAGAGTGCATTTGTGTACCAAGTTTGGCTGAAATATCTCGAAAACTCAGGGACTATTTTGCTTACAAACATTCCGACATGGTCAATTCAACTTGTCTAATCTTTCTAACCCGATCGGTGTAAATTTTTATGGGTCTATCTCTTCTACTAGGCGGCCGCAGCAGCTGAGTGGCTAGCATTGCGAAATTTTACCTATCTTGAAAAAGCGTTACTTGGAGAACAAAAATTCTAGTCGACGCTCTTCTATTTACAACCGATCTATATCTATTTCTAATCAACAATACATTTTCCCTATTTTCCAGATATCTTCCAACGCCTACGCAATCAACTTTGGTCTCAGGCCTTACCAGATGGCGAAACAATCTCATCGCTTGACCCCTCCAAGGGCAATACCACATCAACAGTGAAGGTAATAAAACCTACCTTCCATATATATTTTATGCAAATGGTGAATATATAATAACAAACAATTTATTTACACAGGTCGTCGATGGTCATAAGATCGAAGTGAACGAGACTGTATATGGCGAGGGTGACAATCTCTTCAAAGTACGCTTGGTCAACATTCGTCCGATTGGTTCGGATGAAGATGTTGCCGAAACACCTGAAGCGAATGCCAACGGCCCGAATCCCGTCACATCAGCGCCAACTAAAGGCACTGAAAACAGTGAGTCAGATGAGCGTCGTGAACCGTTGGAGAAGAATTCGTATGAGAATGAAATTAAACGTAACATTGATGAGCCTGAGGTAAAATATTAAATGAATGGCAGAAAGAAAGATTTTCAAATATCTCAAATGAATTTAACTCAAACAATAATAACATTGTAAAGTTCTACATATTTTCTTTCGTTCTTTTTTTTGAAATTCATAAACTTTTCATTGATTGTATAGAAAAAGAAACTAATATGACTATCTTCTCTGCTTTTGTACTGTAAAAATCTGAATAACTTTTTTTTTTAAATATATCTTAACATATACATATATATATACATATATATATAACTACGCAACATATGTATATAATCTACTCGCTTATGCATATGTATTACTTTAATTATGTATGTATGCTGATTATACTTTATCGAATATTACCGCAATCTCAAAAAACGGCATTTACAGAAACTACAATTTTGAAAATGCATAATTTAGTGGCTTTTATGGTTTTTGAAAAATTTATCTATATACATACATACTTACTAACAATGAATGCTTGTATATTGATTTCTACAAAGTTTTGCTGGAACTAATATTTGTATTAAATTATATATGCAAAGAAAAAAAATTAATATATATATAAATACTTAATAAAACAATATGTTATATATGTATAACTTTGTATAATTTTATAAAACCAAAACGATTTCATTTGAATTGAATAAAGTTCTTTATTATTTTTAAACTTTTATTTAACTTTTCAAAACTTTTGTAAATATGCTTATGCTGAGTTGAGAACTAAGTTAAGGTTTCTTTACTTTTTGGTGCTTTTTTAATTATATTTGTACATATGTATATACAATACAAATAGATTGCAATATGTAACTGTACATAAAATCGCTAAGCAAATAATAAATGCAATAAATACGGTTTGGGCATAATTTTGGGCAAAGGTAAGCTGATTACTCACATAGATATACATACATATATATTTATTTCTTAATTCATAAAGTGGTAAGTATAACTTAATAATTAAGAAGTGCTGACGAGGGTTTTCTGGTTTACTAATGCATAAATATTATATTTAACTACCCTGCATAAAATGTTGGATCACATGCCCCATTGGAGTAATCCAATGTAGTCAAAATTTGGGCGAACTGACGTGTTGCTACCACCTTGATGTTAACCGATGATTGCTCGTGTTTTGGCGATCACAATAACTAAACGAAGATGAATATACGTAATAACATTTTTACTCGTATACGGAAAATGAACTGAAATTAAGTCCGAATACCGAATGTTTTTCGTATAGACTCCATAATATAACCGACTGTAGGTACTCCATGGAATAATTTTGGATTAATTTCAGAACTAATTCCATATATGTACTCCATGGGTTACTTGAATGTTTCGCAGAAATGAAGTGTATGGTCCAAGATACCGAAAAATTAATTGGACCATATTTTCTGTATCGGTGGACCAGGGACGAACTATTCGAAACAGTTTAGTACACTGGTAGCTCTTTGCCTATATTATCATGATTTAATTCGCTTAAAATATGGATATAGGTGGTACTTTGCTTAGGCTAATATATGGATATTTTTGCTGAAAGTGGAACCCACTGTTTCTATAGCTTAAAGCTAATAATAGTAATTAGAATACATATTTTTGTTGATAATTACATTTAAGGAGGAAATAAAAATTAATAGTGAGCAACTGCGGAAACAGAAAGAGAGCGTGAAAGCATAAATATTTAGTAGAAGCAAAGAGAGAACGAGGAGAGCGAGGGGTTTTGTTAGTAATGGCTGTATCGGCATGCGACTCGGATATGAAATTTATGATATTTCATTTTAAGATTAAATACTAATTCTCACATTTGAAAAATTGGATGGTTTATATGATAAAATTTTCTGATTGTGATTTTTTTCGAAGTCAATGTGTAATTGTATATATGTGTGTAGAATACCAAATTTGATACTCTTCGATGCTTCTGAAGAAATCGGTGTGTATGGGAGCTATTGTATATGCAGACTAGCCTTCACCGTGAAGTATGACCAGACAAATCCGCCCATTGATCGAGGCGAACGGAACTAAGTCTTTACTCCTTTTAAATAGGATCTTTATAATCATAACAACCGGCGGAATAAGCGGACACTTTCTTATCGGCACTCATGGTAGAATGATAGATTGCTTCTCAAACACCTTCTGTAGTAGCTGCAGGGACATAGATGAGAAGGAATCGGTGGAACATTATCTCTACCACTGCCAAGATCCTAGTGCCTTCCTTCTTCGATTGCCTTGCAAATCTTACACAGGTAGGCATCAATACTCTCCTAAATTTCATAAGGCACACCAAGCCATTTGAAAATTTGGAAAAGTCAGATCAATCTCCTTAAAGGTTCAACATAGGTATCACAATTAGGTGAGTAGGCATAAGTGCGCATGATCAGGGTTCTGTGATTGATCAACCAGACGAACATACAGGATCACACAAAAGGAGAATACATAAGAACATATTTATGTAAAGGGCAGCACTTGGACTTTTTAAAGAAGGATTACTCTTTGAGCAGGAAATAGCCAAGAAACGCCTTGCCAAAGTCACCCTTAAAGGTTTTGAGAACAATTAAGGGAATACAGCAACAAACAAGTCGGCTTCCGTGCTGTTTCAAGAGGGTATTACCTATTGGCATTGCGTATATTAGCGATGGAAAGAGACAGTCAAGCTTATAATCTGTGAGTACTTGGCAATCTGCCGTTAGGGGATTGTTAAAATATATTACAGGATCCTTTATCAGCAATGGTTAAAGGTCCAAAATGCTTGCCGCCATTTGTTAAGAGAACAGTAATGTAAACCGCTTGGAGTATATCTGATAACAATATGGACGAATGGTCTATGTGAGACTTCCCAAGTAGTCCACCAAGTCAACCTTATCTACATACACGAATGACCACCAGCATAGTTGGAGTTCACAGACAAAAAGAAAGAAAGGTGTTCCCAGCGAAAGGTGTTTTGCTGCCAGTCTACGAGAGTCTTTAGCTAAAAAAAAAATGTTTGATTGTGCGGTTCATATAATTTTGACACAGATCAGTTTTCTTTGACTATGTTTGGCCATCAAACCCTTTGAGACTTCTCCGTCGTCTTGATTTGGAAACCGCCGCATACTATCTATTGTCCCAACAAATGGCTTCCCTTTTCATCTCTCGGTATATTTCCCTTCATGTTTGCCTCGCGGTCGATTAAATAGTCTTCTTTCTTTCTTCTGCATTTCTCATCGTACCACCTCTTCTAAAGCCATCTTGTCGAAAACCAATTGATTCTTTTGTGGCGGTACCCAGGGAGTTTGATGGTTCCATTATACCAAGTGAAGTCGAGTATAAAAGTGCCTGGCTGTCTGTTTTGATAGCATATTTTCGTTGTCGCATCTACATTGCGCTTGTTGACGCACCTTGCCAAAAGAGTGTGAGGTGCTGTTATACTTTCAAAACTAAACATTTCTTTACAACTGTAACGATATGGTTCATCTGGTTTCAGATCTTTTAAACCGGTGACAAGTAATTAGCGCGAATAACTATTATGTAGGAATATGGTAGTACAGATAAATACATTTCGATCTCTCCAGCGAAGTCGGTACGAAGCATTCGTAACAAAGAAAAAATGTTTGGCCACATACTTCTCACCGTTCTTCAGTAACTGGTCGAGAATCACCGATAGGTTGAAGAATGACACTGTGATGCAGACAACCAAGACAACACCAAACTTGCACTTCTTTATATTAACACTATTATAAGAGTCACAAGAATTAATCTTTTTCCGTCCTTCTCTCTTCATTGCCAGAGGTTGGCCTTTTAAAAATAGGC
The DNA here is from genome assembly GCA_037013455.1 of Ceratitis rosa. NCBI lineage: Eukaryota > Metazoa > Arthropoda > Insecta > Diptera > Tephritidae > Ceratitis > Ceratitis rosa. The sequence goes on along the minus strand of JAWMAG010000002.1, from coordinate 4,967,766 downwards.
TCAATCTATAACTCTTGTTGTGAACTTTTCTTACATCAAAATGGATAGAATTAATTTTTTACAGACCAATAACTAAAGGGTGACCCAAAATTAACGAAAGATTATGATTGAATTGATAACACAGTTTTTGGCCTTTGGATTGTAATTTTTTATTGAATCATAATGTACATAGTATAGGGTTTTTTATGGAACAAAATATCGGGAAACAACCTCCTCGGCTATCTATTCATATATGCGCTCCTTTGTCGAGATTTTCCATGACTAATTCTCTTAAATCTGGCAGAATTTTATTGATGCAATATTGAATATCCTTCTTTAAAAGTAGACTTGTTGCTATAGACCTGTGAATTTGAATAAACTCAATGCTGATCACCTAACCGAGAAAGTTTATGACCTGGAAATCTTTGATGCTGTACTAGAAGTGTCTTAGAAGCTGCGTTACATGTGGCACCGTCTTGTTGAAACCACATATCAGCCACATCAATATCTTCCAATTTTGACAAAACGAGCTGGGTTATCATGTCGCGATATCGAGAACTATAGTGGTACGCTGCATTTTTATTAAGCTTTACCTTAAAGCTGTCGACTTGTTGTTTTTAGGGTTGTCAACACTCTACTACATAAATCTTGTGTTAATTTTGGGACAACCTATAGAAGATAGCCGAATGCCCTTTCATCTTGGTCGTTGCAATGACCAACTGGTTAGCAGTGCGCACTACCATTCGGAAGGGCAGGGGTCTGGTTCGACTAACAACCAAAATTATTGAAAACTATTTTAAATAGTCTAATTGCGGTGGCCCCCCCAACAGGGTATTTCAAGCCCTCTGAGTGCATTTCTGATATGAAATATGGAAAAAGTCCACATAAAAATCCACCGCCCGTTCAAAGGCTGCCTAAAATAAATTGCCTTTGTTGAAGAAAGGTCAAGATGCATATCACAAATTGGAGGAGGAGCTCGATCGAAAATCATTTCAGCAGTTACAATGTGTCGATATATATACCTATGTATGTATTATGTATATTATTTATATTAGAGCTCCAGATACCCGAGTATTGAGCACTGTGAGCAGCTCGATACTTGTTTGTTGCTCAACTGATCAATTGAAATATTTCATATTTAAGTTTTGTTTGTCAAAATTTCTTCAGTATTCCAATGAGTTTTACACTTTGCAGAAATAAATTTAAAATTATAGAAAGGAGTTCGGGGAAAGTCAAATTTTGTATTCAAGCTGCTCGAAAAAGCTCGAATTACTCGAACTCAAGCTCGAAAATTTTCGAGCAATGAGCAATGAACGAGTGTGAGACTACTCGTTGCTCAAAAGCTCGAGCAGCTCGTAAATGCTCGAACAAAATCTTGGGCTCTAATATAATATATATACATACATACCTATTTGAATTTTCATCTGTGGGAGTTTTTCATGGATGAAAATATTTCAAAAACTCAAATCCTAAAATTACAGTCATAAACAGTCTGATGGCTATAAAGAAAATACATTAGAACTCTCATTATTTTATTTAGTACAAATACATATATTACAAATATGTTTTGTTTGTTAACAAAACGGGTTGAAGTCTAAATTTTGGATTGGAATTTATATGTATTTACTCGTACATATAGTACATATATTTGTTGTCAATATGTATGTCTGTTGACTTAACCATTGGCAAAAGTTATAAAAAATCAAATCAAATTTATGAATCCCCTAATGACAGTACATTTATATATGAAATTGAAAACATAGCTTCAGGTTTTACGGTGCTACCGAGTAAGGCGGTCAGGCTAATACTAAAATACATACACGTATGTATGTATGTACATACCTGTGTTCATACAGAAATATGTACGTCTACTTACGTGTATGCCTATGAGACATAAACAACATTGATGAGAAGGGAAAGGGTTTGATTGCAATATGAGTACCGTTAGATCTATAAACAAACAAACACACAAACGTGATATTTCCAATTTATCACCACACACACACACACACATACAAATGCTGTGAAAAAAGGAGAAAATTGTTTCAATATGATTGTTGCAACAAAATTTCTTCAATGTTGCCATTTTATATTTTTTGTACAGTTAATATTTATGGCCATAAATATGAAATGTCCATTCGCACGGCGACAGGTATATTCATACCCACATATATACATACATACATATGCATGTATACCTATCCAGCATATAACTGAACTGACTGGCTCAGAGTGGCAACAAATCTCTATATGGCTAGATAAAAATAATAACAACAACAAAACGTAACGTAGACGGCATAAACCATAAAAATGATTTGGTGAGCGCGGGTTTTATGCAGTGAGCATAAATAAATTTCCTTTAAATGCTGCCAAAAGGTCAGCAACAAAAACAACAAAAAGCAAACAACAATATCATCATATGATAAAAAATGGACATTCGTCTGAAAAATTTGAAAAATATTCTGTAAATATGCAAAAAATGTCAGTTATTTGTGTTGAGATTTCAATTTGAAAAAGTTGGAATTCGTTGTTACTTTGTATTAAAATTTGTTAATTTCAACAGTGATTTATTCATGCAAAATGAGCAATTTCGAAATATATAAAATAAAATAAATAAAAAATTAAATAAAAATTCATACGAAATCTCTAGTGACATTTTATTTGTGTTATTATGTAACACAACATCTGTCAGTAAAAGGGTATTTTTTATATGAAAAAATATATTAAAAATAAATATTATATTATTTGCAAAATTTGCTTGTAATATTAAATTAAATTGAAATTTAC